>JAMKCH010031014.1:0-61351 GCA_023653785.1 Ophioderma brevispina | reverse complement strand
CGTGGTGCATTGGCCCCCTTCTCCAGTACGATGATTTTTTAATTAAATTTGTGGGCAAAAATAATTAACCGTTTTCAACCTTAAGGCCGAAACAAATTTTGAATAGGCCACCAAAATGCTTAATTTATGCTAATTAGAATTAAATAACGCCATGGCCGATTTGATTTTTTTCCACCAATATGGGCCAAACTTGGATTATTTAGGCAATTACATAAACTTTGTGGGCCAACATAACTAACGGTTTTTAAAAATGGCGCACGAAAAACACTTAAGTGTGTAATTTGTTCCATTTCATTTTGCAAGGTACTTCCCCTATTGTGTACCTTGGAAGAACATTCGTCTTTTCAAATGCACCAATTCAAGATGATGGAGGAGAATTTTGGTTTCCTTCTCAAGTTAGTATTTGCAAAAAACATTACTATGCATGGTTGATTAATATTTTGGACAATACTCAGACTGCTTTTATTAAAATTGTGTTTAAATAAAGTAAAATTAATAAAAATATTATATATAACAGATTCTAATAAAATAACTATCTTGGTAATATAAATTACAATTCTTTAAAAATGCGCCTATTTTAATTTATAAATGTTAATTAAAGGGCATTCGTGATTTCGGCATCTTCTGTTTATTCATTGATCACTAGTTTTCCTTGAGGTAAAGCTATTTCTCCAATTGGAGTGATTCCCGTTCCTGCCGGTTTCCCTGTGTATGAGCAAATTGCTCGTTTCCCACGACCCAATAGGCTACTTTACTGTAATTTCTGTCCGTTTTTACGGACAGCAAATACAAAAATGCGATTTTTAAGATGCTCCGGAAATGACCTTTAACACCATGTTTGACACAGCTGCGCTGTCTGCTTTGGGATTTTTGATTGTAATTAATCAAGATTTTTAAGGATGTACTAGTAATTTAAGGCTTTTAATTTTTAATATATTTTTCTCGTGTATTTTATTGATGACCAACCTGGGCACACGGCGAAAAGGAATTCGCGCCATAAATGATATATCGGTTTTTGTTAAATTAAGAAACGAATAAATATTTAAATATTTTTTAAAACTCTAAATAAACGCGGGTGCGTTGAATACGTTCAGCTACTTTTTATATTCGGACGGAATCGAGTATGCGCCTCCTATCGCTGTGCTTTGAAATACCGTTAGTGTGGTGATTGTGAAAAACTCACATTTATTCACGATGATACATAAACAATAGATCTGGCATGGCAGCACGATCAGAATTTAGAGAGCGGGATTGTCAAAAATTACGAACAAACTGAGCAATGCGCAATCAGTAGCAACTGCGCAATTCACGTAATGTGCAGTTATTTTCAAGGCTAACCGAAGAGACAAAGTCGCTGATTGGCTTATAAAAATAAATGTAAACAGATATGAACATCATTAGTACGTTGATTTACGTTTCACCAACCCTTGATTTAGGGGTGCAATTATCCACTAAAAGTTTTTAGACCTTCGTAAGCTTACTGATTTGGGCTAGGGGTGCACATAAATTGGGGTCATGATCGGGGTTCAATTGCAAACAGCCGTTGCAACGGCCCCAAATGTATATTTCCATGGCGTTGAAAAACCAATGATAAGAAAGGGTTTTAGGTATTGTCTTTGAATCTGTGAAGGGAACGAATCTAGGTCCGTAGTGCAACAAATGAGTAGGGACCAGGTTTTAAAGTTAGACCTGGTACAAGTCAAAATTAGTTTTGCCTCAAATTGATAGTTAGTCACACTTTCTCTTAAGTACTAGACAATTTGAAAGATTTAAATGCAGGGGGCGGATAAAAATAAATACAAACTATTCATGTCAGTGTAAAGGAAAATGTCTTTCTGGTGGGATGGGACAAAAAATTACACTAGACCAGTCTAAACCCGAGTTAGCCTCCTTGTCAACTTTTTGTGCATACGGACCTTAAAGGTTTCCTGTATGAATCTTTTAAATGCATTAACAAGCCTATGCCTTAGTCATTGATTAATGAAATTATATTGTGTATTTGATTTTAAAGGGGGCATTTCGTGATCCACAGCCTCGTTCCCCCGAATTACCGCACAAAGGTTGGAGATTTTCATATCATCTGAACAACCATATAACATTAGTAATACATGCTGTGCCCAATCTTTACGTGCAAATCGTCGTGTCTGTAAGGAATTTGCCATTTTGTATTTTCTGTCCGTAAACGGAAAGAATCAGAAATTATAGCACAGTGGCCTATGGGGACCGTGGGAAAAAGAGCATTGGCTCATAACACAAAAAACCGCAAAGTTCTGGCTCAGCCTAAAAAGTTGTTGAAGAGCTTTAAGGATTATTCTAGTGAACACTTGAATAAAAGAGAAGGTTGCTGTGGATCACAGAAAATGCACCTTTAAGTTTGAAATGATCAATTTTAAGAAGTTATTTTAATGTTTTAAGAAATTTTGATGTGAATCATTGACCGGTTATATAGCCATCAAAGAATGCATCATGATATAGGGCCTAGGACTTAAAATAAGTTTTGATGTTAATCATTAACTGATAAGTGGCTTCGAAAAAAGACTGACTAGTAGGCCTAGTGATTCTGAAAATGTAGATGTGAGAATTTAAATGATTGACACATTTTCAGCTCAAAAAACAAAACTGAGTGCAAAGACGAACTTGTCAAGGCCCTACAATAATGTAGGCCTACCTTAATCGTGCTTTTATCAGCATTATTAGCAATATTATTAAGTTTGATGTTTGCATTTACCGGGGGGGTCTCACATTGGGAGGAAGTATGGGTATATGACCTATAAGACCCTCATTTTCAGGCTCTTTTTCAGTTCCAGTGACCCCCATTTTAGGACCATTTCAGTTCCAGAGACCCTACTTTTCATGTCCAAAGTCATATTCTTAAAAAAACCCTCAAAAAGTAGCTGGAAATTGAGGGAAATTGAAGCCTGTTGTCTGAAATTTTCGGAAAACCTAGTTCCGGAGTCTCCATTTTTTGGCCTCAAACCAGCCCCAGAGCCTCAATTTTTGAAATCCGGGAGGCATATAAAAGTGAGAACCCCCACCCCGGGGTATGTATATTACATATGAACATTTGCATTGCAAATATTAGCATAATTATCAGCCCTCTGATTATCAGCATTATTGGCCTAAATTTTAGCAATGATATTATTGCGAGTTAAAGAGGTCCATTTTCACCACATGTATTGTGAGAATTTTCCTTATAATCTGTCTTCATAATGGATATTATCATTTCCTTTAATATTATGTAGCATTATGTACTCACTGTTAGAAACCAAGACGCCAGTTAAAACGAGTTGGCGCAGCGTTATCTTCCTCGCCTTTCATGAGGTCTCGGGTTCGATTCCGGCAGGGGTGCGCGTTTTTATGTGAAGTTGGTTTCTCGAATCCATACTCGTTCCCGCAGGTTTTCTCGGATACTCCGGTTTCCTCCTGCTTACTAAAAATCGAGCTTCTTGGCATAAATCGTGTTCTGGTATTATGGTTTCTATGATGCCGGGCCTTTCATGGTGCCGCACAGCCGCCTCGAGCACGTACGTTGGATAGTCGAGCGCGTAAAATACAAAATCGTTGCTTGGGTATATTACTTTATAAAGAACACCAAATTATTTATACCGATTGTGATAAAAAAAAGTAATGCACAATGTAACAGCAGCACTGCATGTTGGACTTGTAATACAATATAAGTTGAAAATAGTTTCTCGTTCAAAAGGGTTTGCTAAGATGCAAGAATTTAAACCGTGATATAAAGGTAAAACGTTGGTATTGCATATTTGAAAAGTTGTCTCTCAGGATGAGGCTTTTTGATCATGAACGGGAATATTTGTTTGTTTGTTCGATGGCTGTGTTGAAAATTGGTCCCAAACGGACCCGTGGTATGAGGCATGTTGCAACGCTGTTTTAAATGTCCACTCCAAATACAGGCTATGTTAATATTCAAAACCAGCTCAAAATAAAGCGACATACGAACCTTTCAAATGGAATGCCTGTGGCTATCTTGTAACAATAGTTTAGTTACTACAATTTCAATTGGGAAAAGAGCGTGCAAACCGGCCCCGGTCTCTCCTATAGCATGAGTAGGAATATTTTTGATCCAAGCCTTATCCCCCGAACTTGCCTATAAAAATGTGAGATTTTGATATCAACTGAATCAGACTAATTCCTATGCAAAATGGTGTATTGTAAGAATTCGCAATTTTCTACTTTCTGTCATAAAAAAGAAAGAGAGAAAAAAAATTACAGTACAGTGGCCTATGTAGAGCAGTCGATACAAAGCATTACTATTAAGACCGACAATACAGATTCGGTATCATTAAAATGATATAGTGAACCATAAATAAAATAATAAAACGCGTAAAAAGAATATCTTTTTAAAAAAACAAATTCTTTTATTTATTGTTCTGAGAAAAAAAATGCGTATCCTCAAAAGATTAATAAAAATGCACGTAAGAATTGCAGCTCTTCCAAAGCTACATGTATGCATTGGAAGGATGCCACAGGCACATACTGAATGCAGCTTTGACCATAGCAGCAAAAGCCTTTACATGAGGAATCAAATTAACATCTGTAACCTATACAGCCAATTTGAAATATTCTGGTCCAATTTGAAAATTTAGCATGTACTCTCTATTTCAAAGGAAAGGTCATACCATGGATACTTTTATGGTACATTTTGGTGATCCGAGCCCACCTCATTTTTTATTTATGGTCACTAGAAAAAAAAGTATTTCCAAAATTTCAGTTGATTCTGACAGGCGTTTGGATGCACAAATGTCTGTCATTCTGCCCCATGGCCCCATAGCCAACTGTGTCATAATTTCCTGTCTGTTTATGTGAAGAGCAAATCAGATTTGCGGCAGGTAAGATTACACCCATACCTACAATGGTTCAGAAATATGAAATTCACTTTTTTGATGTTCAGGTCCCGTGGGACGAGGGCAGTGGATCACAAATGGCCCCTTTAATTCAAAATTTTATTTTCCCTGACATGTTACCTATACCATTTTAAAGAAACACGGGAACATTTCCAGAAAAAAAAGTGCACCCCTTATTGAGAACCCCGGCAATTTGCAATATCTTAGCATGTGCTTAGTCCAATGTAGTAGATACACGGATAAGCCAAATATGCTGTCGTATGTAACAAGATCGTTAAAGGCATATCAATGATTTGCTAAATCAAAAAAATACCGAAAAAAAATCAAAAATATGAATTTTTTGCATGTTGTAACAAGTATAGAAGTGTCCAAACATACCTTGCAATTTAAGATCAAAGCAACCTGAAGGACAAAATCGGATATGCTACATTGTCAACCTGTAGCATAGCTACCACAAGGAAGTCACTGTTCAGTCCTATATTTTTGATGCACATGATGTGGCAATACACTACCAAAAAAAAATAAATATGGTGTGCCACGCAAGTAATTAATCTCCGCTTGCCTAAAATTCTTACTGTTAGTTTGCCTTCTTTAATCATAACTCCGCCCCTATCCTTATATAACTCATCCTCTTGACCTTATCGTAACTCGCCCATAGCCCTTATCGTAACTCGCCTCAAGTCCTTATTGTCCTTTAACCTCGCCTCAAGTCCTTATCATAGCTCGCCCCTGTCCTTATCGTACTCGCCTCAAGTCCTTATCGTAACACTCCGCTAAGTCTTATCGTAACTCGCCTCAAGTCGCTATCGTAACTCATCCCTAGTCCTTATCGTAACTCTCCACTAGTCCTTATTATCGTAACTCGCCACCTAAGCCTTATCGTAACTCTGCCCTAGTCCTTGATAATAATCACCCTAGTCCTTATCTGATACACGCCCTTTAGTTCCTATACGTAACTCAAGCCCAAGTCCTTATTGCTAAACTCAAACCCTAGTCCTTATCGTAACTCGTCCTCAATCCTTATCGGAACTCACCCCTAAGTCCTATCGTAACTCGCCTTTAGTCCTTATCGTAACTCACCTCTAGGCCTTATCATAACTCGCCTTTAGTCCTTATCGTAACTCACCTCTAGGCCTTATCATAACTCGCCTTTAGTCCTTATCGTAACTCGCCTTTAGTCCTTATCGTAAACTCTCCCCTAGTCCTTATCGTAACTCGCCTTTAGTTCTTGTCGTAACTCGCCCCCTGCTTGTCGTAACTCGCCCCTAGTCCTTATCCTAACTCGCTTTAGTCCTTATCGTCACTCTCCGACAGGCCTTATCGGTAACTCTCCCTAGGCCGTATTGTAACTCATCTCTTAACTCACCGCCCCATAACTCTCCATGTTACCAATCCCCAATAACATTGCAGACGCAAAGGTGAACACGGTGTGGGTCGTTTCTTCAAATAGAGGGCCAGATTTCAACCACCCTGGCACCTCTGTGAGGCCAATTGCTTGTAAAATGCATGTATCATAAATATCCAATTCAAGCTTATCGGTGTCGTAACCTGAGTATACCATATCGAGAAAACAAAGTGCAAGTGACTACGGTAATGACTATTTGATATAAGTCTTATTGCCCACTTCTGAAGTCTATGTATTTTTCTCATAACTTTGCAAGTGTTACCCCAGCCAGATACCATAATTTACATATTGGTAAATTAATGTAAGTAACAACGAGTATATAAATACGTTCTGGAACAAATATACTATTAAGATCAAGTATTTCGGGATATGGTCTTGATATGCCATCATGTGGATTTCCAAAGAGAGATGTTCTCAATTGTGACGCCAAGAAATTTGGTTTTAGCTACTCTTGTATTTTTCTCACATCTAATACTATCCATGGTGTTTGGAATATGTTTGTATTTGTGAAAAGGCAACTCATTTGAAAACAAATTATCATCTAATCCTCATTATTCCATATCACAAAACATCTTGTTGATGATTGTTTTGTCTTTAGCTTTATATTTTGAGATTCCAAGGGCGTTACTAAGACATATAGTTTGTCTTCCTTGCATTTACAGAAAGTTTATTTGCTATAAACCAATTACTTCCTCCAAAAGCTCTGAGCTTGGCCGATTCGAACCGACCTTCTTGTTATATGCACGACGCTCTACCAACTAAGCTTACAAGGAAGGGTGGTAGAGGAGCGAGAGATATCATCTATAAGTGTTAGGTTCGAAAGTACTTTATAAAGTAAAAATAGTAAAATATAAGGACTGGAACCGGGTTATCAAAACAAAGACAAATGGAACAAACACCAAAACTCACACTGTTAAAAAGTTCAGGAACTTAAGAACACATATTCCGTAAATTTACGAAAATCTGTTTTACAAAAAATAAAAATAAAACCAAAAAACCATAAAAATGTTAATTTACGGAAATATTTCAAAAATTTTCTTGCAGCAATATTTCCGGCATTTTTTTATTTTTTTGGTTGCCGTAATTTTAATTACGGAAAAATTCTGTTAAAATACAATTTTTTCCATAATCTGAGACAATTTCTGTAAAATTTCCCGTTAAAGACACTATCAGTTGATTTGCTAAATCAGCAAATCGAAAAAATCATCAAAATCAGATTTTTACATGTATGTAACAATTACAGGTATCCTAACATGCCTGCAAATGATAAGATCCCACCAGAAGCAACCTAATTAAGGACAGAATCGGAAATTTTAGTCTTATTCCGCGGGGGGGTTCTTGGGTTTTGGGTCTGGTACCATGCTCGTTCCAAAAAAAGAGGTACTAGCTGCAAATGTCGGCCTACCGCAGGGTAACAAATTCACCATAATCAAGTTCTAGTCCCGCTAGGGGTATCAAATTCAGGTAAATTGTGACTGGCTCATTGAAAAACATGGGAAAATTAACTTTAAACATTCTTTTTAATTTTGCTTGATTTGCATTGTGTAATTTTCTTACAGTAGTACAAGTTATTTTTCTCATATATTGTTCTTTAAAAAGTATATTTTTATTCACGTATTGAAAGCAGGTCCGCTGGGGTATAATTTTACTCGCAAATTGGTCCCGTTAGGGTTATTTTCCACCGAAAACGGGTATATTTAACTGAATACTGGTCCCTTTAGGGGTATAATTTTCCCTGAAAATGGTCCCGTTAGGGGTCACTCTCATAACCCCTGGAACGAGCATGGTACCCAACAAACCTTTGAGTAAACCCCCCCCCGGGTCATTATTGTCCGAACGGACACTTACTACAGCACGTATTGAATAGAGAATCGTCTCTGGAACACTGCCGTTTCTTCCTTTTCTTTCAATATACAGCTGAAAAGGTAACTTATGAGAATTCTACGACTTATCCTCACTTTGAAGCTATTCCCTGCAAAATGTCAAATTTTTTCAAATCACTCGATAGTTCTTGAATTGACAGAAATTTCTGTACATTTACCCTTAAAATGACTGGAAAATATGCGCCAGAAATTTCGTAAATTTACGACATTTTTTAACAGTGCACACACACGTCAAGGACACACCCTCAACAAACATAAACACACAAAAAATAAACAAACGCACAAGCACACAGACAAAAAGCCAAACTGGACAAAATGAGACGAGGACAAGCACAACAAGATTCCCATACTACACACAAGATTTGTAAATATATGACCATATGCAGAACAGTAAACTTCTGCAGTGCACGTGTGAAGTTGAAACAGTCTAATAAGAGCCAGATTCAAAGGAAACAAATAATAGAACATGTGCAACTGCAACGTTCCAACAAACCATATGTGTCAAAGTGTATGTCATGGTGTGAAAAAAAGTAAGTCTTTCACAAAATAAACCAGGGAGGAAAATAAATTAATAATAAAATACAAAAATAATAATAATGAAAGCAAGCAGATGATCCCACAATGGAAGGAATTTGTCACCAATTGTAAAACAGATGAATGTTGGTCTCACTCGATTCTTTGCCAAAAATAACATAGCGAAGATCAACCTTACCAATTTTATGAAGGATTGGGATTTGAATTAGTCGGTTTATCGCGATATAAATATAGAATACATTAAAAGCAATAAAATTGCTTTATCTCTAAAGCAATAATATCAAAATCTTAATAGTTTGTTTTTCAAAGTAATAAACAAATAAAATTCTTATATATTTGAACTTTCCAAGAGAGTTTTTAAAACAAATTGTATGTAGACTCCGCTCTTCGTAGGGACAAAGGTAGACAATAATCATACCGTCAAGAAATTTGTCTGGAAGAGGTTCAACTTTTAAATTTTTATTCATTATTTTCTGAAAAAACCAACTTGTAAAATTTACTTTTAGTGTTTTCTTAAACAAAATTAATGGTGAATTTCATTTGGTCACGCTTTTGGGGGAAAATATGGGAGGACACCCCCGGGGGCACTCGCTACATGAGTCATGTGTAAGTCAATTGACCCCCCCCCTTCTTGTGCCATCCTGACACCCAATGTCCCCGTTTTGTCCCGATGTTGTGTCGTCGCCTTAAGGCAAGAAGACACAAAGGGATCAATTTGTCCAATGTCGTTGATGTCTGTTGATTGTCTGTTGTTGTCTGTGTTGTTGATGTATGTTGTTGATGTGAAAAAGGGTTACAGTAGTCTGTCATATTCCGATTTACTTCAAAATTTAGCCAAATTAGTGCAACATGGGATCTTCATTTGTGATGAGGTCAAAGGTACATGCCAAAGTCAAATGTTATGTGAGGTCAAGTTGTAGGCTGAAAATTGAAAAATGACCTCAATTGAAAGTTGAAGTTCCTTGGAAACCAAGCTTGATTTAGGGAGATTACATGCAAACCCTCAAAGGTCAAAGGTCATATATTACAAACCGCGACGGCAGCGATAAATGCGGTCCGACGGGGAACGATTTTGATATTTTTTTTTTGTTCATTTAGTCTGTTTGATGTCTTTTTGCAGGACAATGATTCCCCGATTTTTGGGCGCCTGCAAGAATTGCAGGAGGGCGGGAAACTACCAGTCCGAATTCTGTCTGCCGTGTGCCCGTGTTTTCCAAGGTTAAAGTTTTGGTTAACGTATCGGAAAAAAGTTTCCATTTGAGAACTAAAAGAAGTCCAATTGCTAACAGACAATAGGGTCATAATACACCCCTTGGGAACCTCCATATGATAATGAGATCAAGGTTCACATACCAAGGTTAAAGGTCATATAAGGGATCAGTTATAAAATGGGTGAAAAACATCAAAGTGGCATCATTCGAATAGTTAACGGGCATTGGCTATAGAACTTGCATCATAGATGTCCCTTGCTACCCTTAATGATAATGAAGTCAAAGGTCACATAACAAGGTCAAAGGTTATGTGAGGTCAAGTTATATAAAGTAGGCTGAAAACATCAAATTCGCTTCAATTTGAGAAGTAAAGTCCAAACATACACAAACTTGGGTGATAGATGACCCTTGGGAACATTCATATGCAGAATGAGGTCCAGGATCATTATCAAGGTCAAAGTCATGGAACAAGTTATAAAATAGGCTGCCAACGTCAAGTAGCTTCATTCGAGAAGGCAAAAATCCAATTGTTTCAGAACTTGGATAAATATTGCCCCGTGAGAATTACTTATGATGCGGTCAAGGGTCACATGCCAAGTTCAAAGGTCATTGAGGTCAAGTTATAAAATGGGCTGAAAACATCAGTTGGCATAATATGAAAAGTTGAAGTACAATGCAACAACTTGGCCATACATGCAAACATGGAACATTCCATATGGATAAAAATAGGTAAGCGTCACATTGCAAGGTCAAGGTCATCTGAGGTAAAGTTATAAAATAGTGAAGGAAGGTGGATCGCGAAACGCAGGCGACAACCGCTTGTTTAAGTACTTGTTGGGATTTTTGTAGCAATGTAGTACTACAACACTGCAGTAACGGTTTGCTACCTGCCAATTGCATCCTATATTGACAAGTCATTGGACTTATACATGCATGCGCAACATGTAAGACTCTGACGGGAGGGAAACTGGACAGTGCAAGGGGGTGAACATGCCAACTTAAACAGGCAACGGCGAAATTCAAAACGGCATCAACTTCAGGGTGTAGTTCTTTTTAAAGACTTAACGGTTGGAGGGCGCTATTACGCACATCGAACGGTTTACAACAGACTTGACTAAATACTAGGCCCTAGTCACGAATATTAAATTTAAATGACCGTTATTAGAAATTATACTACTCTGCAGCGGGGGAATCCACTAACCCCGAAGGATTTTGAAGTCAATAATTTATTCCCAAAGATATTACTCCTAGATGTATCGAACTAAGGTTTCAGAGGAGGTTTTGTAATGTTAACTGAGAACAAGACTGCCATAGTAAATGCATGGCAAACAGTTCCAAAATTACGGTTTGAAAATCCCCAATGCCCAAATGCAGCAAGTTGTGTCTCCCCCCCCGTGAAGTTGCCACAAAACCGTAATGGTACTGTGTTGAAAATGATATTAATGTCCATTACCTTGTCCTCTTTTGCCAAATGAATTAAATTGTAATGTAGAATAACAGAACCAGTGCCATTGATCCACCATAAGTTCTAATATAGCCAGTAACCACTGAACCCTCCTTTAAAAAAGAAAAAAATTAAGGTTTTTACTAGTACTTAAAATTTCCCCCCACCCCTTCACGATTTCATACCCAAGTACCCCCTTTTTGACCAAGATGCTAACTTTTTAAATCACTTAAATTTTATGGATGGATTTACGATTGGACATTTATTACAAACATTGACTCTGGCTATATACTTTTATTTAAAATTTATTCACATTTATGGTATCATTTCCCCTGTGAGACGACATGCAAGTGACTTCAATAATACCGCATAAAAACGTATTCGGCCCCAAACCATGGATAACGTCTGCCATTCTTAAATTATTAATTGTAAAGAGCAGTATGTAAAACTATATATCTTGTCCAAACTTAATTAAAAATGAATCTGATTTCTTATCGTAATAAATTAACCAGGTCTCATCAGAATTTCAAAAAAGATTAGAGCTTGGAAACATTTTAAACTTACATGGAATATTCTAATAACATCCTTGGGCGCAAGACGTACAAACGCCACCTTTATTCTTCTATGATGATAACATTGCTTTTTAAATAATCCCCCTGTGAGGCCAATAATTTTAATCATTATTTGCGCATGTAGATTCAAATCTTGCCCGCAGAAGCCACACCACCCACTAGGTCTGGTTGCAGTAGCAAATTTGCCAACAAAAAAGTATAGGAGAAAGGTTTTTAGTTTTTCTGAAATGGGACAACCCAATAATGCCCCACGTTTCGCACGCGCTCTTTCTCCCCTCGCACTTTCCAACATCCCCCCCCTCCCCCTCTCACCATCTCCCCCACCCGAAAAAAAAATCCCCATGAATTCGGCTTGAGAATTTTTTTCCCAGCGCTTTGAATTTTGAGCTCAAATTGTACTAAAAAATACATTGCATTAAGGGGTAGGGGTAACAAATTTAGGTCCAATCACCCCTGTTCAAGATGAGATAACGCAAATTGGCAGAGTTACAAAAAAGGTTACTTTTTACTAGGGTCAATATTCCAAATTCATGTGATTCCATAATATAGCATATTCCAAAGATGGCGTCCGCTTTTAGCGGAAAAAACTAAAATATTGTTCCAAACCAACTCATCATTCTTACTTCTTGTTTACTTTATTTGTTATGCAAGCGATTATTCTTGAATATCGACTACTTTATTTGGCGTCAGTGGTCGAAATGATGTGATTACGTAACCATAGGTTAATTTCCAAGGATGGCGTCAATTTGGCGGAAAAAAACCCACAATATTGGTTACCGGCCTTCTTATTTTAAATAAGCGACTAATTGTTTTGGATATCGTCTCTTTAGTGGGGTCAATGGTCAAAAGGGGTGATTACATAATCCTAGTAAAACCAAGATGGCGTCCGTTTGGGAAAAAAAAAACTCGCCACTAAGCCTTATCGTAACTCTACCAATTAGTCCTTATCATACACTCGCCGCCTAAGCCTTATTGTAACTCTCAGCTATCCTTATCGTAAAACTCACCCATATTCTTCTCGTAACTCTCCGCAGTCCTTGTAGTACCTCGCCACTAAGCTTATCGTAATATCCGCTATTCCTTATCGCAAACTCGCCACTAAGCATATCGTAACTTTACGCTAGTCATTATCATAACTCCTCCGTAGTCTTATCGTAACTCTCTCCGCTAGGCCTTATCGTACCTCTCCGCTAGTCCTTATCGTAACTCTCCACTAGTCCTTATCGTAAATCTCCGTTAGTCCTTATCGTAACTCTCCACTAGTCCTTATTGTAATCTCCACGAAAAAACCAATCATAACTCGCCCCTAGGCCTTATCATAACTCGCCTTTAGTCCTTATCGTAACTCTCCACTAGTCCTTATCGTAACTCGCCACAAGCATTATCATAATCTCCACTAGTCCTTATCGTAATCGCCCATATCCTTATCGTAACTCGCCGCAAGTCCTTATCGTAACTCACCTCTGGGCCTTATTGTAACTGTCTCTTAACTGTCCACCACCTAACTCACCATTTAACCATCCCGTATAATTGTATTTTATGTGTATATAACGTTGTTACAATAGTGTTGTATATTCCCCCAGGTCATGCTGTAAATTCCTTTATTCCACAAACAAATCTTTCAAATTGTAAGGTCCGTAAAATTTAACGTTGCATTAAAATGACTCACTTTAATTTGCTGTAGCAGCTTGTAGCGACACCTCACTCAGAAATGGAGAAATTTTGCCAATGTGGATTTTTCAGGTGGAAAGAATCGACTTCTTTTAGTATCGTGTGAAGTACAGGGAATGAAATTGGAAAAAAAATTCAGACAAATAATAGTGTGCAGTGACTGGTGTTTTCGGTTTGGTTAGGAGCTGCTTAGTGGTTACTGTCACACAACAAGGACGTACTGGCTCTTACCAGTAAGTATTCGTATCTAATGTTCTAGATTAAAATCATGATCAAATTTATTTACATCATGCAACAACATTAGAGGTTTAAAACCGCGGACACCTAATGTTTTGAGCGTAATTACTTCGCACATACTAAACAAGGATTCCCTCCCGGATTCATGTAGTTCATAGGGACGACAAAACAGGATTTTGACCAACTGAAACGCAACCTTTTACATATTTATGTAAAATTATAATTTACAATTCAATTTATCATGTTACGGACCAACCCAGGGGCCGTAAACCAGACCTGAGCTCCGGGGGGCCCAAGACTCAAGCAGTTTTCCCGAATTTTCAGGCACCAATTTTTCTGGCTCGCTATTGATCGCCGAGTACACCCAGCCTGGGCAACTTTCACTCCCGTTCTTTTCTTCCCTCTTCTTTTTCACTTCTTCCCTCTTCTTTTTCCCTTCTTCTCTCTTTTCCCTCTTTTTCTTTCTCTTTTTCGCTTCCTTCCCCTTTTTTCATTCCAATTTTTTGGCTCCCCCTCCCGATTTTCCCCGATTTTTGGTGTCCGGGGGGGCAGCTTGCACAACCCCGCCCCCCCATGGTTTACGCCACTGCGACCACCGCTGTGAATTAGAAGGTTTATCTGGAGTTTTGAGGAGGAAATGGCGCGGGGAAACGGGATGATACTGCGTTTAAGACGTGTATGCGGTACATAGACTAACTTAGACGGTATACAGCGCAATTACAAGGTTACATCGGGACAGTACCGGTACATCCAAATAGGGAAATACGATATTAATTACATCTTAATAGAGTACCTTTGAAGTCCTGTTGAGTAGCCACGAACCCACCCGCATAGGTACCACACCAAGGGCCACCAAAGGTGGGTTAATTATCATCCACCTAGGTAGTCACTCCATGGGGGAGTACCTGCGTGGGTGCTCCCATGCAAATGAGATTTGAGCTCTGTGTTATTAGGCCTACTTTAGTACAACCCAGAAGCATAGAAAATTTGCAAACGATTAAAGGTGCTTGTTCTGATCGCCTTTGGGATCTCCGATTTACCTGGAAGTAATATCAATCTTGATATCAGATGAAAAAGCATATTTTTCCCATTGTCCTACAATTTCAGGTTCCAAATCCATTTCTTTCCCAAGACATACAAATAACTGCCGTTGTAATGGTTAACCATCAAAAATAACACAGCAGTGGCTTGCAATGTGCACTATCCCTTCTAATAATCATACCCGCATTTATTAAGCATATTGTGGAACAAAGTTCCCCCTATGCGCTTTACAGTGTTAAAAAGATACAATGCAAAACATGTAAAACCTTAAAGTGACAGGAGGAGATTTTTTTTAGGATACGAATTTCTCTCAAATTGCACAGGATCGATTGTAAACCACCTACCAAGAACGTTCCGAAGGTTTATTGGACAAACAAGTACAAAAGAAAACAGCAAACATTGTTTTGAACTTGCCTGACTATCGTAATTGTCCCCATAGAACACCATGCTTTGACTTTCTGTCGTGCACGACAGAAAGTACTAAATCATCATATTATTACATAAAGACGGCGTATTCGGCTTATTCACTTCAGGTGTGATCCAATACATTGGAAAACATTCCAAATATGCAAAAACCCGGGTTCGAAAAAAATTGGGGGCGCTTCTTTCTGGAAATCTCCTCATGGCTCTTTAAGAAAAGAACAGACCGGCTGTGCTATACAAAAAATAGCATATACAAAACATAGTATTTAAAACAGCATATGCATAGTACAATGCCGATCATATTTTCATACAACAAGCCAACATCTCTCTTGTTAGTGTTAGAAGAGCCGTTGTGGTAGATCCAACGATAGTCGCTTGGTAAAATACGGAGACAGGAATCTCGAAGTCTTTTTCAACAGAATAACACAGCAAGATCTATTTATTTTCCTTTTAAAATGGAAAGAAGATGTGCTCCGAAGTCATTCATGTTGTGTCGTGCATTCCAAATGCCTAAGGGCAGAAATCGGACCAAGTTGATTTTGCACTCTCATATTTATAGAGGAGGAGCTGGGACCCAGGTCAAACATCATTACCCCTCACTACAGAAAAGGTTTGACACCTTTGGTAGTTTATGTTAGTATGGACCCTCTACATCAATGCTTGGTAAGTAGTACTCTCAAATTGTGGTATCACTTTTTCAATAGGAGTCAATTTAAGTTTACACAGGGGTCAAATTTTTAAAAATGCTCCAATCATGTTGAAATGTATGCCATATTGTCCGTCTAGTCATAAGGATTCCAAAAATGTATAGTTTGTACTATCTATGACCATTGGTTGGGAGTTATAGGGTAAAAATGGCTAAAATGGTGAAAAGGTCAATTTCTATTTGTACAGGGGTCAAAATCAGAAGTTGCTCCAATTTTGGTAAAATTGAAAGAAGTTGTTCATCTAGCTTAATGTGTCAAAAAAGGAATAGTTTGTACCAACTGCAATGCATAGTTACCATGTTATGGGACAAAATAGGTCATAGGGCAACATAATCCAATCGGTGTTGACTTTCTTTGACCCTTATCACCGTAAGTAAACATTTAACATAATCAAAACTATACATTTTAGGAGTCCTCTTACCTCAGGCAATACTTTGCAAGCATTTAAAATATAATCAGAGTAACTTTTCATTGAGGTTGACCTTTTCTTACCATTTTTGTCATTTTTACCCTATAACTCCAAAACCAATGGTCGTAGGTGGTACAAACTATACATTTTTGGAATCCTTATGATTAGATGGGCAATATGGCATACATTTCAACAGGATTGGGGCATTTTAAAAATTTGATCCCTGTGTAAACTTAAATTGACCCCTATTGAAAAAGTGATACCACAATTTGAGAGTACTACCTACCAAGCATTGATGTAGAGGGTCCATACTAACTACCAAAGGTGTCAAACCTTTTCTATTAATACCAAAATATTATTCTTTTGTGAAAAATTTATACAGGTACCTGCAGCTTCCAAAATCAGTACATATGAACCTCACTGCCTGCAGGGCCTGCAGGTGGGCCTATTTACTAGGCACTGGTATTCACGAAAGTACAGTGTTGCTCATAAAGTTGGAATAATTATTTTTCAGACACAATCTTAAAACGTATTTCTATTTGAACGCCTCAGAAATCATATTAGAGTTGGTGAATGATTACATAATGAGTCCCCACTACCCAGGTGAAGTGAATCCATGCATATATTTGAATTACGTAACAATCCCTTTTATTGGCTCTCGAGATTTAAAAGGACAGACGTCGTTGTTTGTTCCTTTAATGCTCCAAGCCTGTTGCGCAAGAGCCCGCGATTGTCAGAGTGGCTGTTACCTTTACAACAAAAACTGACACGGAGGTTGCCTAGGCTATGCCTCGTCCAACGGCATTGTCCATACGCCGAAGAGTGCTTGAACTCCGATGGAAGGGTACAAAACAAATCCAAAGTCGCTGATTTCCTGGGGATATCGCAGAGTACGGTCTATAAAATCCTCAGCCATCATCGAGAGGTGAGTCATTTGGGGCCACGGAAATCTTCAGGACGACCACGATTGACTACCAAACGAGATGATCTCCGACTGCTTAATCTGTGCCGAGAGCCAGGAAAATGCGAACGAGCCGTCTTCGTCGTTTGTGAGGAAGACACTATGGAATTAACGTTTCCTGTCAAACTGTAAGTCGGAGATTGCTTCAACATGGTTACCGAGCAAGACGAATGACCAAATGTCCACGCCCATCTGTTCACTCCAGAGTTGCTCGACTTCGCTGGGCTAGTGAGCACAGAAGATTACAGCTCAAATACTGGCGAAATGTTGTTTATGGACGAGAGCCGTATACAATCCTTGACCATCACGACGGAAGACAAAGGGTTCGTCGATTACGTGGAGAGAACATCCGGAATGACTGTATTCAAGAATCGACTCAAGGTGGTGGCGGCGCAGTGTACCTGGACATTCTGGAAAACCACTGTCTGCAACATGCAAGAAGGGTTTATGCAAACAATTTTCGGCTGCAAGACGACAACGCCACGCCGCACAGGGTCGCTGTACTGAGACAATTTCTTGAGGCAGAGGGGGTGGAGCAGATACCATGGCCTGTTTGCTCCCCTGATTTGAACCATATCGAGCACGCCTGGGATGCCTAAGGTCGAGCCATCAATGACAGGGACAATCTTCCTCAAACTTTTCAGGTTTTAGCTCAGGCTCTCACCAATGAGCGGGACGCTCTGCCCATTAACATCATAAACAAACTTGTGGACAGTATGCGGCGACGTCCTGACGCCCTGATTCATGCCAGGGGTGGTTACACTCGAGATTAGTGGCTGGTTGACATTTAATACAGTACTATTGAACATTTCGATGCATGAAATCACCCAGAAATGTGTTATTTGTACAACTGACTGATGTGAAAGTATTGTAACAAAATACCCCCGTTTCCTTTCAGGCTAAGGACACAGTTCGTAAAGGGTTACTTGTGGACTAAAGTTCATGGTGATATGTTCGGAAGAGACTGATCAATCAAGTGGTGTGGCGATATACACACCATAGATATTATAAATAACTCACACTGTAAGAATCATTCCATAAAAGTGTGGTAAAAATATTTTATTCCAACAACACAAGTAGTTGCATTCGACCCTTCTAAACATTCGAGCCAAATTTCAAACCAATCTGAACACTTTCACTATAGGTACCTATGCAATATTCATAACATATGCTAATAACCCAGCCGGTCCAGCGTGATCATCTCATGCTTATTATATGCATACACACTCACTGACTGCGCCGGCTCCGAGCGTGCGTATGTTTATGCACTACTTCTTTATCACCGGAGCTCACGGGCGCGCGATAAATGGCTGAGAGAAATATGTAAATGGACTAGTGTATGGCATTCTCATTATAGTTTGTCACTGCTTACGTGGAAGCTTGTTGTAATGATCTGATTCTGCGATTATTCTGAGGTTAGAAGTTTTTAATTGCCTTTAGTTATCAGCTATATACTCTCAGATATTACTGTAGAAATCTTTTTAAATCTACATTTACTGTTAGTAAATATTGGTAATTGACAGATTTGTTGCATTTTCTTGCGGTCAAATGGCCATTTTTGTCGATGTGTAAAACCTGAACGGTCATTGCACAAACGTACAAATACTACCTTCACTTCAAAACGTTTTAACATGAAAAAAATATTATTACGTATGATTTTAGACTATTTTTTTTTTAAATCCATGCCAGTACGGTAATTTACTGGCATTTCCACAATAAATGCTGGTATATTTTAAGCGTAAAGTTACAAACAGTGTAAAATAATGTTTAATAATATTTTTTGCTGTTATTCTGTAATAGTTGGCTGCAAGTCAAATCTGTTAAATCTTTATAACAGTTAATTTCAGTAAAAACATTTGAGTGTTCCAATTGACCCCCTCCCCCACACACACACAATTACCCCATACCCAGGAGTTTGTTTGCTCGTATCCACAAGTCATTGGTAATGGCTTGTGGTGGTGTCAGGATTAATTCAACTAGTGTGCTGATCCGGGGCCGCGTGTATCCATGATACGGACGCTCCTAACATGGCCCGCTATTTGAGGCTGGGGCGGGTTGGGAACAGTCAGGGGTTTCCACCCTACTCTTATTCGACACTGACTGCTGTACATGTACAGTTGTGACTCTCTGTACACGGGACCGACGGCTTAACGTCCCCTCCGAAGGACGAGGTGCTTTCATCATCCATTTGCCCAATTCCAAGTGAACCATGGAGGAGAGCGGTATTCTGTATTTAATCAATAGCTGGTATACAGATCAAATCCAGAATTGATAGTACCCGAATAAATCCCAGCAAGTGCCACGACCCCACCGGGATTCGAACCCGGGAATTTTGATGGTAAATTTGCGCCAGAGGCAAGCACCCTAACCGCTAGGGCACGCTCTCCCAGGAGTAATTGGTAACAAAAGACCCACTCTGTTCAAATGATCACTGTTAAAAAATGACTGTTTTTCTCAGCCATCCCACTTATGTAGAGAACAATTCGGAACAACACTTTTATTTATTATACACTAAATCGCTTTACAGTTAGTAAAACATCATTATTCAAAATGGTCGTTTTAGCGGACTTCAGGTAAAATACTGGCCAACGATCCAAGAAGGAGCCAAACGGCCAGGGAATGGTGATCTGCAAGTGTGGTCAAAATTAATCTTGAAGAGTTTCCTTGGTTGCTCTGAAGTGATGGTTCAATGCTGCTGTGAGGTTCTTGGGATCGGATATGGTAGTTATGTTGTGAGGTTATCAGTAGTAGGGTTATAAATCAGAATCCCATTCTAGAAGTTTGGGGAAGAAGGTTTGAAGATGTTTTTCTATAGTTTGAAGGGTGCTGAATCAGAATTTTTGGGTCCAACCTCTGGGAAATGTGGGGAACTTTGTAAAACAAGGGGGTAAAATTAGTACAGGGGGTAAATTTGAAATCAAGTCAAATTGTGTTTAATTGTACACCAATGTATTTGTCTCATTATAAGGATTACAAAAGGTATAGTTTGTCTAGGTTCCGACCTTTATTTATCTCATCGCCCTTTTTCAAACGTTCCACTAACTTTACCTTGGCATGTGGGTCTCGTAGGCATTAACCCAGTTATATAGCTGACTGGTTTTAAATTAATTTAGGTGTTTCATTCAATTCTATTGTTTGTCGTGCTCCAAAAAAGTAAATGCTAGCCAAGATTTAATTTGCTGTAAACTATGTAGGTTCCCTACACATAACACATGCATAGATATTCAAAGTATGGTAAATATATGTTTAAATGAATTCATTTGTTTCAATTGCAATAAGTTGTCCTTACATAATGGTCCAAATTCTCATAATGACTTACCCAACATATGTGCCGAAAATAACGCTAATGTTAATAGCGATTTTAATTTCTCGAAATTCGATAAGATGATTTTTAATCCCTTCAACTATCACAACAATATAATTGAGAATGATACTGGTTATGATGTTTTTTTTTTTTTTTTTTTTTCATTCTAGAAGTTTGGGGAAGAAGGTTTGAAGATGTTTTTCTATAGTTTGAAGGGTGCTGAATCAGAATTTTTGGGTCCAACCTCTGGGAAATGTGGGGAACTTTGTAAAACAAGGGGGTAAAATTAGTACAGGGGGTAAATTTGAAATCAAGTCAAATTGTGTTTAATTGTACACCAATGTATTTGTCTCATTATAAGGATTACAAAAGGTATAGTTTGTCTAGGTTCCGACCTTTATTTATCTCATCGCCCTTTTTCAAACGTTCCACTAACTTTACCTTGGCATGTGGGTCTCGTAGGCATTAACACAGTTATATAGCTGACTGGTTTTAAATTAATTTAGGTGTTTCATTCAGTTCCCTACACATAACACATGCATAGATATTCAAAGTATGGTAAATATATGTTTAAATGAATTCATTTGTTTCAATTGCAATAAGTTGTCCTTACATAATGGTCCAAATTCTCATAATGACTTACCCAACATATGTGCCGAAAATAACGCTAATGTTAATAGCGATTTTAATTTCTCGAAATTCGATAAGATGATTTTTAATCCCTTCAACTATCACAACAATATAATTGAGAATGATACTGGTTATGATGTTATAAATCAGAAATGTCACTACATGACATCAGATCAACTCAATGAGACCATATCAGATTCCCAAGAGAACAACCTTTCAATTATTAATTTAAATGTTAGAAGCTTGGATAAAAACTTTGAGAAAGTAAAGGAATGCCTCAAAACAATTAATCATAATTTTTCTATAATTGGTCTATCTGAAACGCACTTGAAAGATACCCCAATTGATTACTACAAGCTTGCTGGTTATAATATTGAACATACAAATAGAGTTGGACGTGAAAAGGGTGGAGTATGTATGTACATATCAGACACTCTGAAATACCAATTAAGAAAAGATCTTTGCAATGCAACTCCAAACTACGAGTCATGTTTTATTGAAATCAATCAAGAAAAAGGGAAGAATATACTCATAGGTGTTCTGTACAGGGCTCACACGTCGATTGACAACTTCATGGATGAATTTAATTCTACTTTTTAGAAAATCACTAACGAAAATAAAGTTTTGTTACATCATGGGTGATTTTAATATGATCTCCTCAAAGAATACATACACAGGGGCCCAATTCACGACTATATAAATCTTTTAGGTACATATTCGCTTGAATTCCCTACTATTTATAAAAGCCAACTAGAATAACAGAAACCAGTGCTACTTTAATTGACAATAGTTCTTACTAATAACTTGATGAACAAAATGCTGTTATTCTTATATCAATTTTAGTGATCACTTTCTCAACAATCTTACTGCCGAAACTAAATCCGTAAAGCCCCCCGGGTTACCGAGAAAAAAAAAAACGGAATTTTTCGTCAAGAAATTTTTTAAGATGAACAACGTCAATAATGCAAATATAAATTACCATAGTTAAATGGAATGAGGTACTTGATGGTGTAAATGTAAATGATACTATAAGAAGTTCATTCAAAAATTCACCGATCTGTATGATGAATGTAATTCCTTTAAAAAAATACCCCCCACTAAGAAAAGATCCATTATATCCGTGGATAACGAAGGTTTAAGTAAATATCATTAACAAACAACCAAAAATAAATTATCCAAGCACTACTTGCATCTCCATCTGAAGAAAAGTAGTAGTGGTGGGTTGGTATGTAATAACGGTTCCCGTAGATGTTGTTGCTAAATCTGATTTTTCTTGCTGTTTTTCATATACATAGGGACCCAGACCAGTCATAAATGATGGGGTGCAAATTTTCGACTGCTTGCCGCCTTCCTCAATGGGGGAAATGTTACTACTACAGGGAAAAATTTAAACTCGAGTCAAATTGGTGTTTTAATGTCATTAACATGTTCTTCATTCTCTCCTTATAAGGGATTAAAACAAAAGTCTATATTATTTGCCTATGTTTTCCGACCTTTATGAGTTAAATCGCTATAGCCCCATTATGGTTCAAGTTCATCCTGTGGTAAAATTTACCCGATGCTCAGATTTTGTTGAAACTGGTGATAGGTTGTTTATATTGTCTCACAGGTGATCCAAGAATGTATTATTTGCAGTGTGTGACATTTGGTTGGCTATTTACTTACTTCGCAAATGTCGCAAGGGTTTACATTGTCTATGGGGGTCACCAACTTTCACCCTAGATGTCGCTATGGTGATATCAAAAAAATCAATTAAAATTCATTTTCTTTCCTGGGTCAGGATGACACAAGGAATCATTTGACAAAAACAACCACTTTCAATAACCCCTCGAGCATTACCCCCAGGGTGACCTTGAACCATTATGGGGTATACCCGCTTAACTAAGGTGGAACCTATGCAAATATTATACTTTTTCTAATCCTTATGAGGAGACGAAACGCGTTAGCCATTAAAACCCAAGTGAACTCGATTTTAAAATTTTTCCCTGTACTAACAGTTCCCCCCTTGCAGGAGGGGCAAATCATCCGAAATTTGCACCCCATCATTTTGTGACAGTTTTAGGTCCTATTTGAAAACCCCAAAACATCACCCAAAATCAATTTTAAAGCATGAAAATCCTACGGGAAACACACACCCACCCCACACTATAGGTAACATACAAAGCTTTTAGAAATAAATTCACACTTTGATACTAAATCCAAGCGGAAAACTATTAAAATAAATTTCAGCAACACAATGACAACCATCCACAAACTTGGAAAACTATAAATGGTATTATTGGACGTGGAAAAAAATCACAAACCAACTCACTTCAAAAATGACCTGCCATGAGAGAGTCACTGATCCCCACGTATATCAAATGATTTTAATGATTTTTTTGTCAAATAGGGCCCTAAACTAGCTTCTAATATAAAATAGTTCTGGAAAAAAAAATATTATGTATGTACATACTCCTACTCCAAATAGTATTGAACTATCACCAATTGTTGCAGATGAAATAATTAAAATCATTAGTAATTTGACCAAAACAAAGCCCAGGCCTGATAACATGGCAATATAATAATTGTAAAACGAACTGCTAAGGAGATCAGTAAAGCCACTTGCTACATTTTTAACCTAATCAATTTCAAATTTCAACCGAAATGTTCCAAATGCATTAAAACTGCAAAGGTTATAATACCAATATACAAGAAGATAATGCCGATATTTAGTCACACTACCGACCATTCGACTCTTGCCCCTTTTTTTTCTAAGATACTTTACTCGAACTCGAAGACTTGTTTTTCAATAAGATTTGTCAAACATATTAACAAATATACGCATTCTAAATAACAAAACGATTTTGTTTTAGAAATAACATTCAACTTACAAATGCTATTATAGAATTAGTATAACATGAATAGTGCATTAGAACGTAATGAAACCACTGTTGGTATGTACTTGTCTAATGGCGTTTTGCTAACAATATATCAAATAACTTTTATTTAATAATTGGAACCTTATATGGCTTTAGAAGTAAGTTTTGCATTGGAATGGTTTAAAAATTATCTGTTAAATAGAAAGATTTGTATTTTATTATAATTCTGTAAATCTTATCTAAAGAACTAAAATGGTAGGGTGCCCAAGGTTCAATAGTAGCCCACTCTATTGTTTTTAATAATCAATGATATTATAAATAACATCATCACAAAATTGGAAATTTATACTTTTTTTGCAGATGACACTACTATTTGTAACTCAACTAACAAAATCGAAAGTAAGGTTGATTTAATAAACAGGGAGCTCCAAAAAGTTACAAATTGTTTAAAGGCAGAACAACAATCAGTAATTCTAGAAAAACGATTTTATGATTAGGGTGTACCCGTCAAACACTGCCAAATATGACGAAAATATATTACAAGTACACTCGGTGGTACACATCTTACCAGGGTAGATAAAACCAAATGCCTATGTGTTATAAATTGACGAGAATTTAACGTGGAAGGATCATATTAGTGCCGCGATCTCAAACTATTCTAGAAATGTTTGGTATTTGAACAACTTAAACACTTTGGCAAGACGTCCATATGCCCCCCCCCCCTCCATATATTCATGCAGACATAAATGTTATTATTTTTATCTGTTTATGTATTCCGTTTTTGAGCAAACAAGACACGGCCAAAATTAAATAAAATTTTGTATCATGTAAATATATAATATCATGGGGGTACATATTGAAGTCTTTTCCAACACTGTATACCAAACGGTATTTTGCGTTTACTTGTACTGAACATTACTTACCGTATTTAAATTATGGAATTTGGTTTGGGGTAATTCGTGTAAGACAATACCTGGATAAAGTGTTTAAACTACAAAACGGACGCGGGCAGTCCGAAATATTGTAATGTTCACTTCATAAGTCATACTAAGCCATTAATTTGGAGAACTCAATATTCTAAACGTATATAATTTTCAAATTAGAAACTGGGATATTATATATAAATATTCAATAACCTCCACTATTTTCAGTGATTTTTCAATATAAGATGCAATATTATGACTATGAAACAGACCTGGCAAAGAATTATGAACCGCAAAAAAATAAAACTAGTGTTTTGCTTCTAACGGAGTCAGATCATGTGGACCAAATCGTTGGAAAACTCAATCCCAGATAATCTCAAAAACGTTACAAAATTTAAAAGAATTCAGAAAAAAATATAAATATGCTATCATTCTTATCGCAAATTATCTATAAATATATATTTCGCATGGAGCTTGCTGTTGTGTTTCCCTTTGTTTGATGCTTATATAATTTTCGTTTCTTTATTTTATGTTTCAATGTTCTTATAGGAGACAAGTAAAATTGTTGTTTTTCATTTGGGGGGGGTTGAGACCGCTTCTGGATCTTCTTCTGCTTTCTGGCCTTTCTTGGCCTTTTTTTCATCTCCTCCACATCATTGTTTTTGAATATACTAGTGTTTTATGTTATCTATATTGTGAATGGCGATCAAGCAAAATGGAGTCGAATGTCGGTCAGATTCAATTTTTACTTTTTCATTCATGTAGCTGTATGCAAATTCCATTAAAAAGCTACATTTTGGTGAATCCCCCCATTGAAATTGACCAATACTTCCCAAGATATGATCAATTGAAGGGTGCCAAAACAATAGGAAACAAAAGGACATTTTCTCCTTTGTTTGGCTATATCTGAAAATCAATATTTGCGACTTTCCGACTGTGCATTTTGGGGGCTTGATCACATCACATATTTTTGTTAATGTTGTCCATTTTATGTGGAAATAAATATTATCTTGATCTTTCGTTAACAGGCACCGCCATTAAGGTTCAAGGTCATCCTGGGGTAAAAGGCGTTTACCCATTGCTCCGATTTCGTTGAACCTGGTGTCAAATTGTTCGTCTTGCCTTATATTAACATGTTTGGGGCAGTTGATTTCGTAATTCATGGGCAAATGTCAACGGGTCTACAGGGGTATATAGGGGTCACCAAACTTGACCTCAAATGGTATACAGAGCTGTCACCCAAAGAATTGGAATGGATTTTCTGCTTCAGTATCATCCACCAGGGCATAGTTTCACACAAACACCGGTTTCAAGAAAATCTGCGCATTGGTAAAAAGTAAAGGTCGGAACCTAACAAACTATACCTTTTTTAAATCCTTATACTGAGACAAATACATTGGGTGTACATTTAAAACACAATTTGACGTGATTTCAGATTTACCCCTGTACTAAACTTTTTAATCCCCTTATTTTACAAAGTTCCCCACACATTTCCCAGAGGGTTTACCCAAATTTTCTGATTCAGCACCCTTCAAACTATAAACAAAACATCTTTAACCTTCTTTTTCTTCCCCCAAACTTCTAGAATGGGGATTCTCGTGTAAACCCACTACAGTTCAGTCCCGATGGTTTTGGGGTACAAAGAATGTTTGTAACAAACAGTCTTTTGCTTGTGGTGATGGTTAAGTAGGAATCCAGGATTATTATGCCGCAATTGACGAGTCCTGACTGTACGAGATTTCCGATGGGCAGGGATATGTTGGACCGAGTCTTGCTTGTTGAAAAATGCATAAAACCCCTTGTGCATGTGGGTCGAAATCCAGTTCTTTTACTATCTGGGTGGCACTTCCTGGCGTTTTGGTTGTATAATTGGCTCAAGATGAAGTTGTGCTGCTCCTTTTGCATTTGGCACCTGTTCACGCTGTTCGATGTGTTCTTTTTGGTGTATGGGTCCCAGACGGTAGAGGAGTACTCTGACCAGTGGGTCTGACAAGTGATCTGTATTTGCCTAAATTTCCACCAGGGGCGACAACATGGGTTAGTGGTTCGGTAAAATTATTACTATTTTCGGTGCAAATATACCACCTAACGGGGACAATGTGCAGTGAACATTATACCCCTTGCGGGACCTTTTCTCATACTGAATAAAGATATACCTTTAAAATAGTAATATACAATCAAAAGACCCTTTTTCTTACTTCAAGAAAAAATACACACCCATGGTTATTTTGCCGATTGTTTAGGTTAATTGTCCTATTTGTATCCTTTAAACTAGTCACAATCACACCTGCATTCGATTTCCAGTCCCCGGACTATAACGAATATTGTGAATTTGATACCCCTATCGATAGTCCCGCTTTTTTTTGCATGTTTACGGCCGACCAAAATCCAAAACCCCTGGGGATTTTAAACATGGGTTTAAACAAAAGAACAGACAGTCCCATTCAAACCAGGCCCGTACGCGGGCGGGGGGGGGGGCGCAACCCAATTCAACAAAAGGGGCAAAAGGTCCACTTTTTTGCTCAATTTTTTTGATAAAAAGGGAAAAAAGTTTGGAAAAAGTGGACAAGAAAGATCGACTTTTGCGTCTTCGAAATGTTCAAAGGTCCAAAAGGTCCATATTAGGGGGGTTGGTTACACTATATCAAAAAAGTCACACTTTTTCGATAAAGGTCCACTTTTTTTTTTCGAAGTCCCGCACCCCCCCCCCCCCCTAAAATCCTGCGTACGGCCAGGAATTAAAAACAATATGTGTTTGTGATTTGTGAAAACCGACCTTTTGAAAATAACTATCGTGAATATAAAATAAACTCTTCAATTAAGATCAATTGAGAAGAAATTACTGCTTATTTAATTGTCTGCTGCCTAACCTTTGCCATTAAAATTAAATTAAATTTCCGAGAATGCCAATTTTACAAACTGCTCTAAATTATTATCTTTATTCAATTATAAAGACATACCAGTGAATCCACCCGAAAGATGTTTCGAAATATTTGAATCTTGCAGGGCAGGGATTCTAGCTTAAACGGTGGCGTGTTTCGATAGTGTTTGGGACCCGCCCTGATTTACCCAGGAAAATCAAGTAGTAATCGATTTTGATATCAGATGAAAGGTCGTATTTTGCTCATGGTCATCCTGAAATTTGAGCCTTCACATCCATTTCAATCCCAAGCATAAACAAAAAACCGATGTTTTAGTGGTAACCATCAATATTTAGCACATTTTGGAACTAGGCCTCTGCCAATATGCATTATGGCTTCTACCATCAAAACCGCAAGTTGTTTCCCACGGTACTTGATGGGGCCGTTAGTGCAAGTGCGTGCCAGGTTCTCATATCAAGTAGGGGGGAACACATTGGACATAAATCGGAACAGGTGAGCACCTTTAAAAGTGAAGATTAAGTTTGTCAAAATGTAGAAGTATCTCTCACCCACTGCTCAAAAATGACAGAAAAGAAGAAAATTTAGAAGAAGATTGAATATTCTACATGAATCGGTGTAGTACTAGTGCCGACGGGACAGGAAGACTAAAAAAATATCCGCCTTGTCCTTGGTTGTGTTTTGATCTTATTTTGCAGGGCAGTTAGACTACCTAAGTTGTTTACAAACATGCAAAAATCTAATTTTTGAGGATTTTTGTGTTATTTTTCTGATTAGCAAATCACTGATAGAGCCTTTAATGGTAGATCCGGCCGTGATGTGCTTTTTATTTGGTAGAAACCGGTTGTGATGTGTCTCGTCGACCGGTTTTTTATGGAAGCAGCTGTATTTCGAACTCACTGACACATTGATCAATTCTCTGTCAGGAAGGCCATAGAGCAAGGACTTGAGCATTCAGCATAAATATAACAAAAAGGCATGGACCATTCTAAATTGCTAAGAATATTGGGGAAGAAAGTGGGATAATTTCATCAGAAAAAATTGGTGATAACAAAATCAGTTGGACAAGGTATTACATTGGACAAAAAAAAAAACTAAACGCCCTTTATTTATTTTTAATATCACGGAGGGAATGATGGAATCAGCGGGCGCGGCGTTTTGTCTTCAGATGGAAATGGGCAATTATTTTCAGAGGTTTGCAACTAACTTTTTAACATCGGGACTACGTAAATCATTTGGAGTACTTCTGCTGACATTGGAGCTGAGTTTGAAAAGAAGTTTGGCTCCTGGGAATGATACTTTCTATAACGGTGTCTATTGGTGACTTAATTGGTAAGTGTTCTCTCAGAATCAAATCAGAGTTTGGAAACAAGGTTATCAGTATAAAAATTTTCGTCTTCGCTTTCTCTCTTCATAGTTACATTAAAAGTTAAATGAATCCTGTTTGGACTTATTGTTTAGACTCATAATTGTTTTATAAAACAAGCAGGGTTTGACATGTTTGAAATTCAATAAGCCTTAAAGGGGGGATGGCCGATATAAGTAGGATGAAGTTTTCATCTTGATTGAATAGGCACTTTCCCCAAAATTCCCATCTGTAAATTTTCGCGCCGATTATTTCAATCCGTTTTGATTGTGAGACCTAAAACGTGATTTTTGTAGCCCCATAGAGTGCTGTGTAAAATTAATATATGTCGACCAAAAATGGGGCATATTTTCATCATAGTTTCCAAAGTAATAATCTTTAGCCCTAAGATTGAACAGGGTAAATGAGGGAAAAATAGCAGCTTAAAAATTCGGCAAAAATAGCAGCTTTTTGGATCCAAGAAAGATCCGGCGTTCCCTCTGGAGTCTATAAGCAGAAGATTCCAATCATATTGCATAATCAACCCACACAGCGATGACCTATCTATTAATTGTTGATTCAAATGAAAATTTGGAAGTGAAGTTAAGTATTTTTGTTTGGTTACAGACAAAAAGATGTATTTTCGGTTGTTTTTATGACACTGAATACAAAGACAAGCAGGCCAGGTAGAACAAAACTTGGTAAGCGTTATGAGATTTGATTAGTGTCACTGTCCACAATATGTTCTGTGTCACAATAAGATAGATATTCAATTAAACTACGTACCGCAATTGCATTTTTTTTTCCCGTAGGTTCACAATTTCACAAATAATTATTATAACACCAAAGTTGTTTCTGTGGCAATTGCAGGGCGATTTGTTTTGGGTCAAATAAAAAAATTATCGTTACTTTTGGTTGAATGAACGATTTCGCGTGAAAAATGCCCGACCTAATCTTCAGATTCCATGAACTGAACCATTACAAAAAAGTGAGGTAGGCATTAAAAAAATGGTTTGTTTGGCGTAACGTAAGAAAAAATCAGGGTCGGTCGGTCGTGTTTTTTTTGGTTTGTTTTTGGCTGCATATGTGTGTGTGTGTGTGGTAGTGTGTTTGGTGTGTGAAAGTTTGTGTGTGTGTGTGCGTGTGTATGGGGTCGCATAGAATGGCATAGTGGAAATTTAAATGGGCCAATCAAAAAAGAATTCATGGCACAAGTACTGAAAGGGTACATAAATAATGAAAACAAAGTCCCGAAAAATGATGAATGAAGACGCTTGTTTCAAAATCGCTTGCCCCAAAACTGCTAAAATGGCCGCCAAATCCTTAAAATGGTCCATTCGATTTAAAACCAGAGTGTAAAATTGTTTAAAAATATTCATTCCAAAATTAGTCCTAATTGTACTGGTACAAGTGGTATCTAATGTCACAATCAGGGAAAAACTTATTGTTGATGCTCCTAATTAAATTGGGTTATCGTGCATGAAAATATGTATTTCAAACATAATATGCTGCTGTTGCAATGTAGATGCCAGCAGGTCTCTTTTGTAGAATTTGAAATAGATTTGCAAATGATTCTTACGTTCTATGCCCAAAGGAGTTGTATTAAACCATGTGATGATAAAAGAAAATGGATGTACAAAATAGAAGAAAATTGGGCTCTAATAGCACGGAGGGTTTTCCGTTAAAAAATCCCTCAATTAGATTGTAAGACTTCATCTGTATATATTGATTTCACATTAAACAGGTGTCCCTAAATAAAATCGAAAGTACTGATTTTTTGCCCCTGATGTAAAGCTTTCAATTCCAAAAAAACTATTCCACCATCTGGAAAGGATAAGCTGAGAAATGTTTCTTTGGTACAAAAACTTGTGAAATTTCTAATTTGTATAGAGCAAATATGAACTTCAGCCTATGTTTTATTTTGAAATATAAGCATAACAAAATCCCTTTTTTCTCTCTGTTAAGACATTTTCTGTAGCCAATACCAGGTAAGAAATCTATTGAATGTTATAATCTATATGAAAAGTACTTTATGACGCAAGGAGCGCTTTACATTGATATATATTTTACAGGTCCAGTCGCAGGAGCATTGCTAACCGATTGGGATGTGGGTGTTGTCATAGCCGGAGGCATCAGCCTGTGTTGTGGAATGGTACTTGCGTCTTTTTCCTTAGTTAATGTTTTACAAATGACTATATCTTATGAGGTTTTGTTTGGTAAGTTCTCGTTTCGTACTCAATGTGATAGGTATTTGCACACAGAAACTTCTGTGAATTATGTTTCCCTTTACTGTAAGCATTATATTATGGAGTAAAATGACCTTTTATACTTTAACCACTCCACGTAGTGCGCTATTGTGTATGATTATAATCACCGATAAATTCCCAACATCAAACTTCAACAACTACTTCCCAGAAATAGCCAAGTTCACAATTACAATTACTTAGACAAGTTGATCGATTTCATCTTAAACCCCTAAAACAACTTATAGAGACAATATCATAGTCAATACATCGCGGTGCTTATGTGGACGAACTTTCAAATACATCAGATCACTTCACAAAACATTTAGTAATCAAAACAATACATAAGGCAAAAATTCATAATATTTCTCATATGTTGTATTGGGCTCTTTTGCTGAAAAATTTAATTATTGAACCCTAAAAATGTTTAAATGATAATTTTTGTTTAACAATGCCATTTGACACACAGTCTCGGATTTGGTTAGCAAAAGATACTCCCTCGCTGTGCTGGGACAGTATTCCAAGAAAACTTTGGTCTAGCCAACAGTTTCGCCATGTCTGGAGCTTTCAGTAGGAATAGTCAAATGGTCCACTTCTCAACTCTTCGTGATGTATACGGTTGGAGAGGAGCTATGCTACTTCTGGGTGGAACTTTTATTTCATCTGTGTAATGACTTGGATCTCTTTTGAGTACCCACTCACCATGAAAGTGTCAGACAAAAAATACTATCAGAGGATGGCAAATGGTATGTCCTCCTGAAGAAAATGAAGATGAAAACGTTATATAAACAAGCACAACCAAGTCTCGGGGCTGGTGGCAAAAAATGTTTGCCATTACCTTTTGAATTCCTAGATTGTTCCCTTTTTAAAGAACTATGTTTATCGTCATCGTTCTGGTCACAACAATTATAAGATTTACTCAGATGGCCTGGATACTATACCTTGTTCCGAATGGTTAGTAAAGCGTTCAAAACTTCCAGCTCTTTTGTCTACTACAGCTGGCATAGGAGATGGAATGGACGACTTTCCGCCGGGCGTCCTATGTTGGCTACGGAGTGCCTGATATCGAGTAGAAATGTAATGGACATAGGAATGGTCATAACACTGCCCAAGTCTTTTTTAGATGCTGTAGTACAATCCTACATAGGAATGTTGATACTTGGAACTTTTCAAGGACTTGGATTGGGCATGGTATATTCTAGTTCAAGGATGGGTTATTTGATGAATTTTGGCAAGGGGGTTGTTAACTCTATGGGATGGGTCCGCGGAATCAGTGGACTTGGCCGGATGGCTGGCGGTACTATTCCAGGTAAGCATACAGGGTGAATAAAAAAAAAAAGTACAATGAGACAGTAATTTTTCAGTGAACAAACGCTCGTGGATTTTACAAAATAAATAAATTGCTATGTATATGCCGTGTGTAATCCACTTTCAAAAGGAATTTTAGATTTTTAATCAGGTCAAGGCGTTCCAAGGCTATAAGTGTTTTGGGAAGATATTCTTTTTATCCCCTACAACTTCAAAACCGACCATTCGAGAATGTACAATACAGAGCAGTGGCGTACCGAGGCAGGCGAAATTCCACCGTCTTTGAGTACAATGATAACAATATTTAATGAGTTGACAGAATGCCTACGCCCTCGTTGAATGGAAGATTTCATTTTTTTGTAAATCATATTTGTTTAACCATAATATCAAAGTAGATCCTTTCATAAGCGGTTTTGACTTGGCCTTAGCCTAGCGCTAGGCATGCTAGGGCTTGCCTAAACCTACTATGAATGGTGGCTAGCCTACATTCTCCGAAATGGCCTAATCCACTGCCTTAGATGGGCTGATTGAATTTTTTAAGAATTACAAAAGTGAACTTGTGCAAAAAGATTCTTGAAAAAAAATGGTTGTATGATTTATATCGTAGTCACAGTAAAGTTTCCGTATTCGTCTTAGGGTACTCGCTTTGTAAAAAAAATCGCGGACATGCAATAGAACAAAACGTTTAGAACGAAAATGCACGTGGAATTGAACAAAAAGCAGGGTACGTACGAAAGCATCATAGGCTAGGGGGCAGATATTATAGAGTTTATAAAGGTGACGCACACCTGGGAAGTACATAAAATTTTCCTAAATAAATTTCTAAATGAAAAAAATCAGTCTACGCGTGTCTCACGTCTATATGTGCACATTCCAAATGAATTAAATGTAATCTCTTTTCCCCTGAATATCAGTAACCAACGGATGTAACCACGTTCCATGACTTCAGAGAAACAATGGCGCTATTGATAATAAATCCCGTCCGTTATGCATAGGACAACCACTGACCTCTACGTATTGGATAGCGGGCTGCCGCACAGTGAATGGTCGACGAGTGAAACAACAGGAAGTTGCTTTTACCTAGCAATATGGCGGGAAACAATGCATCCACCTGCTGAGTGCACGTATTCCACAAAGATGTTCTATTGTTATACAAATTTCTTTAACTTGACATTAGGTGTAGTATTGTTTCCCGCCATATTGCCAAAAGACAAGCACTTTCCGTTGTTTCAGCTTCTTCAGGTTCTCTGGAAATGCAGAGCCATTGTTATTGTCCATGACGTTGAAACCTTGAAGCTCCCGATTAGATTGAGCTATAGCCTAGCTCACGAATAAATAAAACTCGAGCTTCTTATGTGAGTTCAATAACTTTTACCGTATATGTCATCATTATTCAAAAAGGAAAGGAAAGAGAACCAAAAAATAATGAAAATGTTGCTTGACAAACATTGGTGGCAGAATCAAGACCATAACTTATTGATATGCAGGACCGCTTTTTCTATTAAATTGAAAAGTTTGTTCGACACCGGTTACCTGCATTTCACATAGGTAAATAATTTTAGATTTCTGCTAATAACGCCGAAATTGAATAGAATCGGGGATACGACGCAAGTTACGGGGTTTGGTTCTGCACAAAGATGTTAGGTCAAAGTTGCCAAACAACTTTACCCTCATGAGTTTTGTTCACTTCGTTTCCCTTTCGAATAACTGATGAATATAGGGTCAAAGTTAATTGAACACACATTAGAACCTCTAATTTTATTTATTCGTGAAAGAGTACAGGTAATTTGTGTTCCACATCATGAAAAATCGTTCAATCGAAATCCGGGTGGTGTTTACACCTGAAAATCGTCAGCTGCATGGGATAATAGTACTAGCCTCTGCAGTTCCAGACCCGGTGTAGAAGGAATTATTTCGGCGTACTCATAGTCCGCGGAACAATGGTGAACAATAGGCAATCGATTCATTCGTTGACTCTTACGCAACATTAGTTCACGCTTTATTCAGTTATAGTCTATGGAGCCCCCGGACGGGTCCCGCCGCGACATATCTGCTTTCCAACGGTTTCCAGATGAAAAAGGAATCTGAAGTGGTTGGTCCTCTGCATACCGAGCGGATGTATTTATCAATAGCCCCATCTATGTTGGAGTCAATGAATAATGATGTACATCAGTTAGTCACTGCTTATTTTTTTTTTTCCCCCCCCCCCCCCCCCCCCTCCCCCCCCCCCCCCCCCCCCCCCCCCCCCCCCCCCGGGGCAAAAAAATTGAGATGACATTAAATTCATCTTCTCGAGAAAATGTTCATATCTGGACGTGAAAACACACGTAGAACTGATTTCTATAAATGAAGAGCTGGATTTCCAAAAAGGCATAAATCCAATGGATCTATGTGTAAAAATCATTTAGAGGAATTGCGACAGTTTCAAGGTTTCAACAGAGAAGATGAGAAAGAAGGAGAGGCGCGGATTTTGAAATTCGATTACACAGGATTACCCTCATTCACTGGCTCATTGTTTGGGAAACTTCACGGGCCGCTCGATTGGACCTTTGAAGTAATCTGTTCATCCGACTCAAGCGTGTGTTTCCAGTCGGGAAAGTTTCACAACAAATAAATAGCGCATATATTCTCTGGTGTGTTGTCATACGGTCATCACTACATGCACGCTCGCGGTTTAGTGCGCCCCTCCTTGAAAACTACGCGCACCATTTGTGGCGCAACAAAATTAAAGGCAATCAAAGAGATATCGTTACTGGGACAATTATGTCAGCACAGCGGTTTTTGACAGTTATGACAGAAAAATTACCGTATGACACAAAACCACCATAGAATATATATGCGCTGCTTATATTATCTACTCCTAAAAACATCGTTTGGTGAATTCCATCCACAATGCATAAGAATTTCGGAACAAACTGAATTTCAGTAGGAACCCAAAATCAGCGCGATCTTATGACCCTTATGGCTTGTGGACCTTCGCAAACGCGTTGTGAAGGCAAAGGGTCATAACGTATGCCAAAACGCGTTGTGAGTTTCCACAACGCGTTGCGCGAGATACTTGCAATTGCGATATGTGTCTGTTTTTTAAATACGTCACAGAAATTCATTCTAATTGGCCGACACCGCAACGAGTTGCGAAATTTCGGAAACGCGTTGCTACTTTCTCGCAAACGAGTTTGCGCAAGGACTTAATCCGGCCTTTTCATTTTCACGAGTGGGAGGCAATTACTTTATGGCCTTTTCATTTCATTTCATGTTGTTTGCCAGATTAAAACAACCATAAACACAAAATTACAAATACTGTATTGCACAATCAAATGTAAAACATTTACACGAGGCGGATGGTCATCACACTTGTATTTATATAAAAACCACCTCCTAAAAAAGTATTGCACTACGGGGGGAATTGTAAACGAGAGGCTGCGAGAGACGTATGTTGTTTTTCCCTTATTCCCTGCTCCAAGCCTGTTTGCAACGAGGCCACGTTTTTCAGAGTTGGTTGGTCCTTTACAAGAAAACTGACATCATAACAATAACCTTGTGGCAGTATGACGCAACACGTCATGACGCACTGATCATGCCAGCGAGTGGTCATTAGTCGACCTTAGTGACTGATTGACATTTCAAACAATTACTATGAACATTCGATGCATGAAATATCCAAAAAATGGAGTTTATCGCAAAAACGACTGATGTTGAAAAAAAAAAATTAACAAAATTACTTAAATCTGCTGTTGTCACAAATACCCTTTCTTTTCAGGTAAGGACACAGTTCGTAAAGAGTTAATTCTGGAATAAGTTTCATGGCGCATAATGTTTCGGAAAAACAATGATCAATTCAAATACTCTGGCGATATCCCCTAATATCATAAGTAACTCACACTGTAAGAAGCATTCCATAAAAAGTGGGTAAAAATATTTTATTCCCGCTTATGGGCAGCAGTTGTAGAACTTCATTGAATCAAAGTATATGAGAGTAATATAAGACTGCAAACACCAAATTTAGCGCTTGATTTGTGACCCGGTCATGGTGTTTACGAGGGCTATTTTACTACGTGAATCAAAAAAAAAAAATATGTTGCAAGGATTAAAGATGATTTGACATCTTAATTGCAATCGCGATATAATAGATTTGTTGGTGGTTTTATAAACAATCTAATATTACTTTCAAAATTTTGAAAAAAGATAAAGGAAATCGATTAAAAAATAAGCCACGATTATGAACAATTTTGTAAACAAACCCCCTTTTCGCCATTCCTATGGGATTTACCCACATTAAACGTGTTTGAGTATAAATATCATATCATGATGCCCTTTGTCAACTTACTTAAAGTTATAGTTTCTTGATTATTTCAACTACGGAGTAATCAATGAATTATATTTTACCAATGTGCCACCTGATATGACGAATCCAAAAACAATTTCACCCTGTTGCAGAGCAAGAAAACAAATCTTCCCATTGTTTAGGATTATTCTTCAAAGAGTTAGATGTCTTATTGACATAGCTTGTATCATAACCGGGATTACAGTAGTAGGCTTGAAAACCCTTTTTCATTTACAACATGCAAGATTAATTTCGGGTGAGATTTTGTGTGACATTTAATTCTTTTGAAGATCAATGAAGGAGATCGTGGCTATTCATATCAATTATTAAACAAAATCGCAGGGGTCATCATTACTTTCATCAAGCTATGCCCAGTATCGTACATTAACCATGTCTTGCTTAACTGTATAATTCCCATTGGAATAGAGAAAAAGAGGTTTGTCTTACACAATTAGTCATATTGGCGCTTATGTTTTAATCGTTTTCTTTTATTTTTTCAACATTTGGAAGTATATAGATTTGCTTTATAAAACAACAAAATCTATGATTCAGTGATTTTTCAAGGTCAATTTCATCTGCAATCCTTGCACAATTTGTTGGATTCACGTAGTATACTAACTACCTTGTCCGTTCTATCCCTACATGAAAGTTCAGAAATTAGCTTACAGTGGAGACGATTCTCCAACTCCCGACGGTTTAGAATAAGGAAAAATTTTAGGTAAGGGGACTGTGGTTTGATATGAATCTCGTGGGATTTCAATGATTAAAGCATAACACCTATAGGTCCCCAGAGAAAAGGAAAAAAAAAAAATGATGGAGAATCCCCGGGGTGGTAGATGGCCGCCACCCTTGATTTTTTTCCAAAAGGCATGCCTTTAATATTTTTTGAATTCATAACTGGGAGTTTGAATGTGCTGGAAAGCTAGTTTGGTGCCGATTGGTGGCCGAAAACTAGTATGTTAAACACCCACAACGTCCTATAAGGATTAAAGCTAGATTAGAAGATGAACATTAAGATTGGCAGCCATTTTGTTTTTCCCCCAAAACGGCTTGCCAATTACCCTTTTATTGTACATTTTACAGCACGTAATTGAATTGAGTTCATACAAATTTAATTGGGTGGTGGCACCAGTCTCCATTAAAACTAGTCAAGGTATATAAAGATGTTTTGGATTGTTGAGAGTAAAAGTAATTCAATCATTTGTTATCATTGTATTTCAAAAAATGGCTTGCCGTTATAACACTGTAAAACAAGTCATTTTCTGGCAGATCAAAACGGTCAGGCAGGCATTTTCTCGTACATCTTAGATGCCGGTGTAGAAGTTTTATAGGTCGGCCGGACTCATAGTTCCACATTAAACAACGGTAGAATGAGAGCACTTGTTCCAGTTGATCTTCACCCTTTATTCAGTTGTCGTCTATGGAGGCCCGGGTTGGTTATATGTCGTTTTACATCGGTGTAAAAGTCGGGGCCCCCAGACAACACCAAATAAAGCATGAAACTAATGTGGCTGAAGAGTCAACTGAGGCGATTGCCACCGAGCGGAGTACGAGTCCAGCCTGACTATATCTCCTGCACACGTTAAACGCCAGTGGTTTCAATCATCGCTCGCTATAAGTAGCTTGGGCACCGAATCGCATGTGGACTCAATGACTCGGAGGAAAGATAAATTGCCACGATAGTATCCTTCTTCCTATCGGAAGTAATAATAACAATAACTAATGATCAATGGCTTTATTTAATAAAGTTGGGCATTTCATTAAGATCACAGCGCTGTTGCCGCTTGTCCAGCGGAAATCGTCACACGCATCTACGATTAAAGAGTACTGCTGACTGACCAAGAGCACAATCCTATAGCACTTACGATCTGTAATATTCCCCCTGACAGCTCACCTAAATATCCGCTTGGTCGAGAGGCAAGCGAGGGTAAAGTGCCCTGCCAAAGTGACAACATATTGGCCGCAGTGGGGCTCGAACACACCAGTAACCTTTCAGATCACGAGTAAGCCACATGGGCCCTCTTGTAGTGGAACGGGCCGAGGGAGAACACTAAGTAAATCCAATTAACCGAATGTTGATTACAAGCTCACTATAAATCCATTGATGAGTCCCATTCTAACAGATCGATGAGGTAGAGGGTGCCCGTAAAAAATACATTTATGGTATTTTACGATCTTTAAAAGTATCACTGCGGGGTTGGTTTAATTGGTATGACTCCAACGAATATTGATGTATTCAAGAGCAAGTTACCATGAGTTTCCAATTGGTGAATTCTTAGTTTTTCTACCACAGGTGGATTATACTTTTCTATCACTGTCGTAATCATCATTTTTTATGATACACTGTTAAAAATGATCATTAAAAATTGTAGTTTTTAACTGGCAGCTGGGATTAACAGCAGTTTAAAAGGACATTGTGTACAGTTATTTGCAAATTGTGAGTCCCAATGCCAGTTTAAAACAATGTCTTTCCGTCCAATGGTGGGCATGGTTTAGGTCCATTCTTTCTGCATTCTTGCAATCATCAGACTCGTGAAGAATCCACAAGTTCTGTACCAAAATAGCCCATACATTTGCATAAATATTGGCACATCAAAACTGGCACAATCACACTTTACCAATGATTAATGCATCTGAAGAAGGAGATAAAAGGTGTCATCACTGGATGGAATTTGCTATTCATCAAATCCTCCCCATAGTAATTGGGCTGGGGTAACTCCAATTGGTACACTATCATTGTACCAAAACATTGTAGTCGTGGTGGGCTCCGCATGGTCAGATGGTAAACAGGGCAGATCAAGATTCGTAGGAGGCCGACCGACTCTCTGACGTGCCTGTTCTTGCTTTGTGTAACGCCACAACATCGAGAAAGAGAAATTGAACGTCTCACGAGCATCCAAGACAAAGCTCAGCTCATCGTCCAAATGCTAGACAATAAATTGATGCCACATTGAAAAAAATTTATGTCACCATACACAGAAGTCCTTTCTACTAGCTATTCTGCGATGCTCAAAACCTTGTATCGCTACAGGTTTTGTCGCAGGAGTATACGAAGACCAAATGCTCTATTTACAAGCCGCCTAGCTTCCCGGTTTCCATTGCACTATCATGGGCAGATGGCACTGGGAGATTTGCTGGCAAGGAGAAAGCATGTTTTTGGAAGAGCTTGAAAGAATTTAGCTCAGATATGACACGGTTATAATGTCCTTTCACAGCTTGAAGTGGCAGAAACACCATCTGAGGATACCTAGTTAAGGTTCACTGTGCTGCTTTGCGGGTACATCTGTTACGATATAGACTTAATGTGCAAAAGTGAATATAATTAAGTTCGATTTTCTGATAATCAGATGGTGGGTGAATCATACCAACTACTACACAGTGCAGTGTTAAGTCTTCATACCAAATAGAGTATACAACAAGATCTAACAACAACACTCATGGACTACCCTACAGGAAGCTGTAATGTACTCATACCCCCAAAAAGACTGACCACCCCTCTACAGATCTACAGTGGAGTGATTATGGGTTGATTATGGGTGGGACAGTGTTTTTTTATCTGTTTAGACCTCGTTTACCAGGGGTCTTGCACCCCCAGTTAACTTTCCTCCAGCGCGTTAAAAACGCCAAAAGCTTTCGTAAAATCTCCATGTAATGTTTTATAGGTAGCACCTTCACCGGGGGTTAGGGTTTGCGGTCAAGTGTGGTATGTGTGTGTGGGGGGGGGGGCACTTTTATGGTTACAATGATTTCTGATTATTATAGCTCTACAAACTTTATGTCATGTAAAACGACTCAATTGCCAACCCTGGCAGCCATGGCCACCACTGGGAATTCTCCATCAAAAACGTTTTCGTGTTCTCTGGAACCTACTTAAGGTATCTTAGTAGGTTTTATGCTTGATCATTGAAATCCCACGGGAGTCCGAGCCACTTGATATTTTGTTTGAAATCTAAAAAAGATGTCAAGATTCGTGGTTTACATGTTAATCCAATGGCGACGTCGGGCGGATTGTTAAGAGTTCTAGCCTCCACCGCAGAACGTTGTCATTCATGAAACTAAAAAAACAAAATGCAATACGTTTAATGTTAACGTTTTTCTGTAATGTAATATTTTTTAAATTGGGGTTGTACAAATATTTTCTTTTAAACAGGTTGGCTTTATTATGCGAATAGTAGTCCCGTTGGTCCTACGGGTACTTGGATGCACTATGGCGTTGGGATAATCATTCTTTACGTTGGGACAATTTCTTTCTCGTCACACCGAGACCATAGATAACACGGCTGGATGATGACAAACAAGACATAAGAGACATGTGAAACTGCACAGTGACGGTACTTCAGCATTTATTATTGAATTTTTGAACAGTTGTATCTGAGTTGTGGAAGTTGTTCGAGCAAACCAAAATGTTGCAATGTACTAAAGGACCTATTAAGGTTTGCACGGAAATTTCCCACAAACAGTGTACTCTAAAAAGGTTAAAAAAATTCATATCTTTGCACTGAGGTAAAGCTTTTATTAAAAATATCCCCATCTGAAAGAAGTATTTCTTGTACAATATTGTGAAATATTTTTTTTTTTTAAAATTTAGAAATTCATAGGAAATTCAGCTATGTTTTATCTGAAAATAAGGCATATAAAAAGCACCTTTGTTTTCCACTTATAAGACATTTCTTTAGACCAAAATAAGGGGTGAGAGACCTATGGTGTCTAATATGTATGAAACCACTACATTATAACAGAAAATGCCCAGGGGGCCTCGTGTATCAAAGTGGATATGATGAGTGAACAAAAAAACGCGTACAAAAGGGTCCCTTGTATTTTTTCCACCAGGCGATGTACGCGCGTACATCGTTCAGGGTGTCAAAAAACAGCAAAAAATATGGAAAAAGATATGTTTTTTTTTAACCCCTGAAATTGTTCATGTTATATATCATTAACAGGGATCAAAATCATCCAAAAAATTGTAATCGGAAATTGTAAGTAAAGCAAAGCAAGATGATTTAAAGGGTTATATTTTACGATTGCAATTGCAATGCGGACTTATTGCGGGTATCATAAACAGATAAAATACAGTGTTTAGGTATGTTTTGAGCTTGTTTTAGTCGGTGAAAATACGTGTTTAGGGTACATTTTGACAGGTCCTGTTCACGCATCATAACCACCTTTTAATAGCCCCCCGGGGAAAATGTGGATGCCTTGAAAATTCTCTCGTTGCACCTTTTGCACTGAAAGATGTGTCAAAATTGATATTTTTGCAAGGTTGAAACCTTTATATACAATTAGCCTCACCCTAAAATGAGTAAGTTCAATCAACGACCTTATGTGGTAACAGAACGATTTTCTAAGTCAGTAGGCGCGGAAATGGCGTTTAAACCACAGACAACACCACGCCGGGGAGTTGATTCCCACGGATCATCCACCCTGTTTGGCTGGTCGTGACCTTGGTGGTTATATTATCAATGAGTATGAGTCCTATGATAAATAGACCATTGTTGATTAAAGTCCGGCGAACTTAAAAGTTAGCTTTACAAATTACCTAGAGTCTTGAAATTTCATATTCTGTGAAAAATGTTGCCAGTGTCGGGTGCGCTCTTTAATGGTTGAGATGTAATCTCAAATGGATCGAATTGTGTGTAAATTTCTAAGGAGGGTTATCTTTGTATGATACGCAGTAAATTTTTTGCCCGTTAAGATATTTATTAAAAAACTCGTCAAAAGTGACGTGCAACAAAGTTGTATCTTCCTTTTCTTGATTTTACAGGGAAGATTTTGTGTTTCATTATTTTGTGACTTTTCGAATGAAAGTAAATTCACGTGTGAAAATGTATTTTTTAAATATCTTATAAATATTTCATTCCCACTAATGTCACTAATTTAGAAATATAGTTGGCTAACATTAAAAATGGCCTAAACTACACACAGTATTTCCCGTGTTCAGCAACCAAGTCGTTATCTACCAGTTACGACTTGTTACACGACACGGGAAATTCAATTTTGAGTGTCAAACAAGTCGGAATCTACACCTAATAGGCATTAATTAGCCTAATAAACTTTGCAATTAAATTGGAGCCTATACTTGAAATATGTGTTTAATATGATGCCCTGTTTCATTTACTTTTGTTTTAAATTATTAATTAAAAAAAAAAAAAAAAAAAAAAAAAAAAAAATAGCACATTATTTTTGAAGAGCGCCCCATTTTTCAAAAAAAAATTGAGATTTTTACACGGTTTATGGTAACTGGCTAGTAAAACTATACCTGTGAATGGGTAAGCTCTACAATGTATATGTGTCGCAAACGAAGGATTTTGTAAACTGCATAACTATTATCGGGGGGATCCCGATAATTAATTCAACGGTGCTGGAAACGGCCGTTTCGAAATATGAAATAGCCGGAAATAGCGCTCATGTACTATCTAAGCTCTCTATTAGTTGTTTTATTGGTTCAGGAAAGTCAGTTAGAGGTCATTTTCTTGAGGGTGGCCCACTTATTCATTCATGGACGGACATAAACCTTAGCATTTCCAGATCTGCCGTTAAGTACAATCTAGGATTCCCATTCTAATTACAAAAAATCGCTTCATTTTATGATACATATGTATTTTTGAAGCATTCTCGTTCGCAGGTGTAGTTTCTAGACAAATTACCAAAAGAGCTGTGCAAAAAAAAATATCAAATTTGAAAATTAGGGGCGCTCATTTCACAAAATGTGTAATATGGGATTTAAGTGGAAAAAGGTGATAACTAAATTTTTTCAGATTTTTTGATGCCAAAATTAGCATAAATTTGGTAATATAAAAAAATGAAAATTGCACTTTTGACCAAAAAAAATTGGGAGATTTTTTACTTTATACATCTTTTAAAAAAACATCGCTACATAAAATAAAACGTCGTATCTACATATAGTTTTCCCGTGTCGTATCTACCAGTTCCGACTTTGGTGCCATCAAGAAACTCATTTTGAGTGCACAACAAAGTTCGTAATATACACCTAATAGCATAATAACTGAGACTGTCACCGGAAAGTATATGGCAATTTTCATAATAACGGTTTATGACGCTTGTATGGAAATAAACGATTTTTACCCTACTGAAGAAATGGTTCATTCCAGCCCTTTTTTCGTTGTGCTGCCGTACTTCGGCGTGCCTAGCAACGGGTCCGGGCAATCCCCGGGGTTAACCTTTGTTTGTTGTTTTTAAATGCTTCTTTGTTGGGGAGTGGTTATTTCGTTCATTCGGTCATTACGCTTTACGTCATCAGCGAGTAGGGTTCACAATTGTCACTCGGTCCAAAATTTTGAAATATTTTGAGTTCTATCCAGACAAGAATCTTCCTTGCACTGATAGCGTTTCAGATTGTTTCAAGAATTTTGTTTTAATTATCTTACCTTGCTTCGTCTTTATCGCAATGGGTCGGCGTAAAGGCACGAAGAGAAAAGCTGCTTCGGCTCCGTTGGGAATTAGGCAATCTAGGGTCAAATCTAGGGCCACTGAGAACTCAGATGATGTGTTCCGAATGGGAATTGAGTCTGCTTCTACAAGCCAATTAAGATCGTCGAGTTTGTCAGTGCTTCGAGTTCTAGTCGTCAAATCAACAGCGTCTATACCTGCAAATACTAATACCACCAAGATACAGTCGGATAAAGAGAAGTATACCAGTCGAGCTTAAGGGTGTCAGCGGAATACCAAGTACGGCGAGTACCCGTCAGGGATATAGGCGAGTACCAGTCAGGGTTCGGCGAGTTCTATCTAGTAGGTTACGTTGGCGTGGGACCAGTCAGGATTGTACCCAGAATGACCAAGACGCTACAGTAGGCAGCAAGCAGTGAGGGGTCAGGAGCCAAGCAGCAAGTTTGCTTCAAGGAACAGAGGGTGAGACCGGGTGGTGAGAATAAGTAATTACTATTAAGTAGGGTTAACATTAGATGTGAGCCTCCGTTGAATTCTGGTTAATGGTGATCGACACTAATAGAGAATGTCTTCAAAGGTGGGTTTCGGTCAATCTAGTATAAAGGTTATTAGAAGTGATAATTCCGTTATAGGGCCGACCATTGCAAGTAAATTGAGCAGCACCGGGATCAATACGGTGGATCTTTTTCAAATCTAACTAATTTGTATAGTGTTGGTAATAATACTAATGTTAGACTTAACACTTCAAGTGCTGTAGTTAGTAGTTCAATTGAGCAGCACCCGGATCAATAGGGTGGATTCTTTTCAATTTCTAACTAATGGTATAGTGTTGGTAATAATACAAACGTTAGACTTAACATCAAGTGCTGTCGTTAGTAGTCAATTGAGCAGCACCGGGATCAATCGGTGTGGATTTCTTTTTCAATTCTAACTAAATTTGTATAGTGTGGTAATAATACTAATGTTCGAATTAACACTTCAAGTGCTGGTATGGTAGTAGTCAATTGAGCAGCACCGGGATCAATACGGTGGTTCTTTTTCAATTCTAACTAATTGATGTGTTGGTAATAATACTAAGTTTAGACTGACACTTCAAGTGCTGTAGTAGGAGTCAATGAGCAGCAACGGATCAAGACGGTGGATCTTTTTCAATTTCTAACTAATTTGTATTGTGTTGGTAATAATAACAAATGTTAGCCTGAACAATCAAGTGCTGTAGGTTAGTAGTCAATTGACAGCACCAGGAGGTCGAATTACGGTGGATCTTTTTCAAAATCTAACTAATTTCAACCAGTGTTGGTAATAATACGAATGTTAGACTTAACACTTCAAGTTGTGCAGTTAGTAGTACTCATGCAAACACTTCCAGTGTTGGGGCTTGTAAAACAATGTTTAATAGGTGGCTCCTCTATTTTAATTGTATGCCTGATTTCATCATGGTGAGTGGGCCAAATCAAATTAACCTCAGCTAGTGCTAATACTTTAACCTTGAGTTCATTGTGTCCTCCCAATTTGTCAATGCCAATCCTAAACCGCTTATCAAGGGTGTAGTCCTTTGGGATCCACTCTACCTCAATGCAGTGAAACCAAAATTAAAATAGTGAGTTTGGGTATTTCAGTTTGCTTTTGTATTTTTTTTAACGAATACCTTAGTTTTGTTGTGTGACATGCAAATTAGTTTGACGGGAATTTTATTGGGAAGCCGCGTTCTGACAGTGAGGTTACTTGTAGAGTAACTGGAATTGAATGGTTTAATAAATAACCATCAATATCTTTCACACAGATTGGTTATAGTTTTTGGTTTTTTCAGTTACATAATTTATCAGCATCTATTTATTTCATAATATCTTCAGATTATTTTATCTGGTAGACGGGGTTTTTCTACCAATATTCAGTAAACAGGTGGGCTGGGACATTCTGCATTTTGTAATTCATCCCCTTTTCTAGCTAAATGCTTTTCAGTTTTTTATCGTTATTTAAAAAAAAACCTGTAGCATAGGTCTCATTCATAACATTCATTATTAGCTTCCACAGATATCTTATTTGGGAGGTAACAGCCTCTGACGGGATTTACTTGTAGAGCAACTGTGATTCGATGAGCTTTTTGAAGGTAATAAAATTGCGGTGTTTGTTAATTGTCTTTGGTTTGGAATTTGGGAATTTAATACGTAGAGTGAAGAATGGGGCGCGGAATTCAATAAAACATTTTAATATTTTGGCATGATCACAATCTCCTTTGAATATTGGAATTTATCATAGGATCTTAGGTTTTTAGTGTAACTTTCATTTATTGACTTCACACAGATATCCTGATCTGGGAAGTTAACAGCATCTGACAGGGAGCTACGTGTAGAGAATCGGCAATTTGAATTTACCTGAAAGCAACGATATTTGTTTTTCTATGTTGTAAGTAATATTATGTAATTAAATTTTGCATTATGTAAGTGGCCTAATCTGCCCACCTTTTAGTTCCCAACTGTGTTTTTGTGTCTTAATATTGGTAGGTAGCTGACGACATGGATAGTTGGAGATTGTAATGTGTTTCACGCTGGGGAGAAAACACAATTGAATGGAGGTGTACGTTGTGTGAAAAGGCCTTTCTGGTGCAAGAATGCTGGTTTGACCAACAAGATTACGCAGAAGCTGCATAGACATCCCTACCCGACTACCGTTATCCTGCATGTCGGGACCGATATTTAAGTCTCCGTTGGGTGAGATAAGAAGTAGAATTAAGGAAATTTAGAGGGTATTAGAAGGTTTTACCGAACACTAGGCTTATTTGGTCGGATGTTTACCAAGGCCAATTATATCAAGGGGAGGTGAAACCAGGGTGTGGTAAAAATTGCACAATCAATATCAACAGGTTGCTATAAGATTTGCCAGGAGAATGGACAAGGCTTACATCATTAAGCACTCAAATGTGTTCCATCCAAAAGACAGCGATGTGTTCTTCACATGATGGTCTTCATTTGTAAGATTCTAGGGGAAGACTTGTTTCAGGCAAACTTTGGCAAATGCACTTACTTTCTTTAATGCGAGGCCTGATGTTCGCTGCTATCCTCAAATTGGATGGATGTTTAATGACTAATCCTGTCCATTTCCTTGATTGCCATTAAGAAAAAGGGCGGGGGGATAGGTCAAGTTTCCGTGGCAGGCCAACTTGTTTGGCGGTGATTTGTCTTAATGGCTCAGTTTAGGCTTATGCCCGCAAGATTAATTATATTTATATCAAAATTTGAAAATAGTTCAAATGATTGCGTGTAAGTGTAAACTTAATAATTATTTAGAAGATTATTAAATTTGTTTTTAATTCTACATCCGTATTACATACAGCTATTTTCCTTACAGTAGAGGTTAAGCCAAGTAAACTTTTAATGTAATAAATATAATAATTGTTTGCTTCAACTTACAAAGTATTGGCCTGTAAGTAGGACTGATCAGAGGAATCCTTTCTCGGTGTCCGTGTATCTTCAAAATCATTCAAATTTGTTTAGTCATTATGATGATCGTCATTTTAGGCAGTGTACTTAAAAGAGAAAGACATGAGGTATTTTACTTTTCATTGTATTTATCATGTCCAGGGGTTAATTCAATGGGGTGTTCAAAGGGGCTACCCATTAGGTATAGATTACTGGGATCTATAATTGGGTAAATGACTAAAAAGTGATGTTTTGTTGTAAGGAAGTGTGTTGTTGCAAAATAAGGGCCCTACTCTGTGATGGGACGACCTCAAAGCTATCCGTACATTACTTTGTCTCCGTATTTTCTTCAGTTGGGGTAATATATAAATAACTCAATTTCGCCAACAATGTCAGTTACGACTTTGTTGCACTCACATGACGAATTTGAGCTTGGGTACCTAGGAACCACCCCATAGGCATTTCAAAAATATAATATAAAACAGAAAAACTTTTGCCAGAAATATTTTTCTTCTTATGTTAGTTATATATGCCTGTGCTAAAAAGAAGAAATTTATCATTGTGGCCTGTACAAACATATGCAAATACCTGTGTGTACCATGTTTTACAGCTCCCACGAAAAATACCAGAATGTTACTAAATGGTATGTGGTGTGTTCAAATATATGTAAATTGGTTCCTTCATAGAGATAGAAATAAGCTCCAAAATGATTTGGCTAAGGTGTATGCTGTGGAAGTTAGGTCGTGGGAAACCTATATTATAGTCGTCCAGGAACTTTAGGTCTGTGTAGCCAGAAGGCGCCAAAAATGAGGTAGAAGACTGAATTTAAGGCTAGTCCCGGATGTTGTAAGGAGCAACATATCAAAAGTACCCCAAGAATCCCCCGTGGCTAATTGAGGAAATAAGGTGTGAATTTTATAGAGGGGTAAAAAAATTAAAATATTCAATTGAGCTAAATCATGGATTATTGCATTCTTCTGGTCACACGAGTAAAGAACAGGTATAGTTGCCTAACTTTTGAAACTTTAGTTTTAGGCAGCCAGGCCAAAAATTGGTCAAGGTCCTTGTCGTGGGTAAATTTTCAGAACAGTACATTTTGTATTCAAACTAATCCAAATTGTACATGTTGTAGGGTGTCAGTTATAGGCAAAAATGCTCATTCACACTCTACTTCGACATATGCCTTATAGGGGCAGTGGTGTCTTGTGACCCTTCATAGACTAGTACCAAAACTGTAAAATGAGCCCTATACAAATACTGAACATTAAAGGGGGCATTTCGGGATTTCAGCATATTATGTTTTATTCATTGATAAGGGAGATGCTTGAGAAAAAGGTTATTACCAAAATTGAGCTGATTCCCTTTTCTTGCGGTTTGTGTTATGCGCAATTGCTCGTTTCCACAGTCCCCATAGGCTACGGTGCTGTAATTTCTGTCCTGCGATTGTCTTACAGATGCGACCCGCCGAATTTCACGTGTAAGATTGGGCACACGTGGAGTACTAAGGCTAACGGTCAGGATGATATAAAAATCTCAAATTCTTTTAGGTAAGTCGGGGGTACGAGACTGTGGATAACGAAATGCCCCTTGTCAGCTATAAAACAATGAGACGAACCATTTGATACCCTTTTGGAAGAAATCGGAGCATTTGAGGCCTTACCCCCAGTATGACCTGAAACAGTTAGTACATAGAATGTAGTTTAATCGAGATAGAGCAAAATACTACTTTTTTAAAAAGAGAGATTATGGTAATTCTAAGGAATTTTTATTCAAGCGACAATACAAATTTAAGCGGGGACAGTCACTATATATAAAATGTCCATGCGTTTTGCTTTGTTAGCGAGAGTTCTCAACAACCATGGCAGAGTATACTGGAAATTGTATATCAGTGAGCATTTTAGAAAATATTTAAAGGTCCAGGGCCCGATCGCTACTAGCCTTGTCCACAGGAAGCCCAGATTTTACCGAATTGGTCGGACTTTTGGTATCAGAAGGAAAGCTACTATTTTTCTCATTTACCCTTTTGAAATATTAGGGCACAGGTCTTAGGGCCAAAGGATGTTTGGTTTGAAAGTTGAGCGAAAATGTGTACCATTTTGGGGACAATTTTAATTACACCGACTCTATGGGGCTTACAAAATCACGTTTTTAGCTCTCGCAGCAAAACGAATTGAAATATCGCCGTGAAATGTAAATGGGGTTTGGAGTGAAGGCCACAATCTATCAAGATGAATGAAAAACTTTACATATCGTAATGTCGCATTGGAAATCGCACCTGCACTTAAATCTTATTCCAGCAATCATTCCAATAAGGTACATTACCAAATCAAGGAACAAGACAAAGTCACGGGTATATAAAAAAAGGAAGCAATCAGCTCCAGCAAATTGCCGCCCCATATCACTAACGTGCCTGTGCTGCATGTGAAAAGTGAGGAACAGGTAATATTGAGTCACATAGCCAAACATTTAGTGAAATAACATCTTGCTTGATCACAGCACAGGTTCAGTTGAAAAGCTCTAAACAGTAACACATTAATCTCATCATGTCATGATTGGGACATATCTACAATGTAGTGGTAAAGGTTTTTTTTTGATAGTGTCTTTAAAATTAGAATATTAAGAATAATAAATACATTGTCTAATCTTATCATAATACAAATACAATAAAGTTTAAGGTGAGATGACCAAGAGTATTTTATAATTTAAAGAAAATCAATCATATCCTTTTTGGCAAGAAACAAAACGAAATCATTAACAAATGACCAGTAAGCATGACAGTGCCGCTGGTACTTGCACACTTATAGTAATATGGATTGCTTCTTGAAAGTTTCCAATGTGGTATTTTCCATCACTTGTGCCCTGTAAATGTGGAATTTTGCAAATCGTTAATATCAGATTTTACTGGAAAGTGGTCAACATTTGGTATCAGAAGAAGCTACCATTTTCTCATTTACCCTGTGAATCTTAGAGCCAAAGGTAGTTTGGTTTGTGAAGTGACAAGCGAAAAATGTGCCCCATTTGGTCGACCAATATTAATTGTACACAGTACTCTATGGGCTTACAAATCACATTTTACTCTCACATCAAAAACGGATTGAAATATCTGCGCGAAAAATTACAGATGGAGTTTTGGGGTGAGGCCAATCCTATCAAATTAAAACTTCATTCGTTAAAAATTCGGGCCATCCCCCTTTAAATCACGTTTTGAACAAATAGAACTAACAGTGAAGACATATTTATTTTTCACGTTTGGTCTTACTTTCTATTCCATTTTCTAAATCATCACCAAAATTGCCAATAACTACAAGCTACAAAAGAGGCCGTATTGATTCAGGTCTTTCTTAAAAAAATACATAGATTATTATCTCTGATATTATTTTTAACAATATAGTATTTTGTAGCAATGATACAATGATTAATTCTGTACTGAAATATGGAATGCCGTTTTTGGGCAAACTAACAGTTGTTTTTTTGTATGTATTGTTTTTGGACGTATCTATTTGTGTTTTACACGTAACTAACAATTGTTTTTTTGTATGTATCTAATGCCGTTTGGGGGGCAAAAATTAACATTTTTTTGTATGTATCATCACTAAGCCGTTTGGGCAGAAACTACATTGTTTTGGTATGTATTGTGTGTTTGTATGTTACTATTTTTTTTTACACGTAACACTAACATTGTTTTTGTATGTATCTAATGCCGTTTGGGCAAAACTAATATTGTTTTTTGTATGCATTGGTTTTGTATGTCCCTATTTGTGTTATTACTACCAAACGTCAACAGATACCATAGAACTACATACACAATACACCACCGATTAAGTACATACGACATATACATCACAGAAGGGCACTCACCACGAATACATACACAACGGAAATAAATACACAACAAATATACCTACACATCAGAAATACATACAACACCAAAATACCAACACCACAGAACTTATATATATATACACACCGAATACATACACAACAGAAATACATACACCCCACAGAAGTTCCACATACGACATAATACACCCGACGTGCATACACCACAGAATACATACACAACAGAATACATACAACACAACAGAATATACATACACACAGAAATACATACACCACAGAAATACAAACACCACAGAACTTTATATATAGTCCACGTGAGAATACCTCACAAACAAAATACATACACACAGAGTTATACCCCTCCGAACATATACATCAAAGACGTGCATACACCACAGAAGTATACCACAGATAAATACCAACAGAATATACATACACACAGAATACATCCAGAAATACAAACCCACAAACCATATATAAGCACAACAGAAATCTACACAACATAATCATACCCACCGAATCTATACCACCCACAGAACTATATACACAACAGAAGTATATACACAACAGAAATATAGTACCCCGCAATAAATAGGCCATACACCACGACTATATAATACTCCAACAAACTATATATACACAGAAGGTACAACAAAATATACCAACAAACGTACATCCCACAAGTACGTACACAACAGATACAAACCCAAGAAGAAATACATACAACCCATAAATACAATACACCGCAGAACTATAACACAACAGAACCACCGTACACTACAGAAGTACATCAGGCAACAAGTCATAGGCCTACAACACTAAGTAGACCCTATATACACAACAGAAGTACATACACAACAGAAGTAAACATATACAACAGAAATATTACACAAACAGAACCACCGTTACACTACAGAAGTACAATATAGGACAACAAAGTATAGAGCTACGCAACAGAAGTAGGCCCTATTACAAACAGACTACATACACAACAGAGTACAGAGACACAGGAACTATATACACAACAGAGAACTAGCTACTAACCACAGGACGTACATACACCAACAAAGTATATACACACCGCATACAAGCAGGACAAAATGCGCAAAAACACACCTGATGCAATGAGCAGTGTGAATGGTCGGTCCGACGTGCTCCATATCTTTATTGCGCGGAAAATGGGGTTGCGTGCGAGGTTGGACGTGTTTCAACTGTTCCCGTCCCCATCTTCTATAACTTTCTTAAAGACACATATCATGATTTGCTAAATCAGCAAATCGAAAAAATCATCAAACATCAGATTTTAGCAGGTAATAAACAATACAGGGTATTACTAACATACCCTGCAAAGATAAGACCAGAAGCAACCCTACTAAGGACAGAATCGGAGAATTTAGTCATGAGCCTTATTCCACCATTATGCCACTTGTTTTACGCTTCCCAGATTTACGACTCTTCTTTTTTCGGAAGAAATTTCTGTAAATCCCGGTCTTCTGAAAGAAACACCAGCTATATGATTTAGAAGATCTTCCACTTTAGTCGGAAGTTGTTCAACCGGCATCGTCTGAGTGTATCGCAGTCTCTCTTTAGGTGGCGCTGGTTCTAGCGGTTCGTGTGTCGGATCCGCGTTGGTGCTGCTAAAACCAACACTGATGAATCGTTCAATCATGAAATCTAAGATTTCGTAATCGTTGTTCTTGTTGGCCAGCCAAATCGTGTTACCACCAAAATGTAAATAAATAAAACAATGAGATTTTTTTAAAATTAAAATAAGAATGGTAAACCATCAAAAACACTGACTCACGCCCCTTCCGTTCTTGTATCTAAGCGCTAAGGGTTTTGACTCACGTTTGGTACTAAGCAGGTTAAACCCCCGCTAAGAAAACCACTTTCGAACATTCCTCTTTCAATCCCTGGCGAAACTCTTTGATTAACCCCGTCATTGGTACCACTACGGCGGTTCCTATATAGTTCATTGAGCCGAGCAAATTTCGGGATCCTGAATGGGGACAAAACTGATGGGCCTTATATGCCTTAGCACCAGTATACCATGGCCTACACAAACATGCATGTTAGCATTCTGGAATTTGGGAGCTATAGCCCGGTAGGGGGTAACCAAGGTTACACAAGGGGGGGGGGGGGGTGTGAAAGTGTTCAATAGGTTGAAAAAGATTACACCTTCATTTGTCTGATAGAAGGATCCAAAAAGGTATAGTTTGTACCAACTACAGCCTAAAGAAGTGGAGTTATAGGTTAAAAACACCCACCATTTCTGTCAGTGTACAGGGGTCAAAATTTCAAAGTGCTCTGATTTGGATAAAATGTTGGTGCATATTATTGGTTGGAGCTCATAGAATTAAACATAAGGAAGAGTTTTGACTGTCTAAACATGCTTAGTACACAATGTAGCGGGGAAACAAAGGTCTACGTCCATTGTATCAATGGGGCTTGACCTTGTTTTCCCCCTACTGTGGTAAGAAAGCATTTTAAAACACTCAACACTATTCCTTATTTTAGTCCTATGAGCTCCATCAATCATTTGCACCACTTTTAAACCAAATTGGAGCAACTTTAAAAATTGACCAGCTGTACAACTGAAATTAAACCTTTTGACCTGCTTTTGCTGTTTTTAACCTTAACTCCAAAAATTTGGGTTGTAGATAGTACAAACTATACTTTTTTTGAATCCTTATGGTTGGACAAATGATGTGGCATACTTTTCAACATGACCGAATCATTTTCAAACTTTGACCCCTGTGTAATCCTTGATTGTCCCCTACCTGGTTATAGCTACCATTCCAGAAATAATATAATGAATTTTTGTGTAGAGGATAGTGTACTGAAGCTGAATAATAAGTATCGTTTTGTCCCCTTTCAGGATATCAATTTGGCTAAAATTTCCTGATAGCTTAAGGACCATTACTATTTTTCGAGCTTTGTCCAGCTCAAGATTGTTTTCTGGATTATGTCTTTTACTCAATTGTTCTTCCACATATTGTATTCTCGACTAGGAATACGTAACATCAGAAGTGTAACGATGACGGCAGGGCGGGCTTATAACAAAGGGTCTAGACCAACCAGATAACGGGTCGGGACTGACCTGAGGACGTTATTTTGATAACAATTATCTCTTGCGACATATGTTATAATGAAATCCCATTTAGCGCCAAGTCTCAATTTTTATTATGGGGCCTTTTCGTGATGTGACCAGTGGTCCATTTCACTAAATTTACGTCTCGCCGTTATTCTCAAAATCTATCGTAAGACACATCGTAAGACCCATTTCCCTTAAAAAAAGGTAAAGGAGACGGACCTGTGCATACAGGAACGGAGTGCCCATCTCTCTTTCGAAGCGATTGGGCCAGACTCCACCATATAATGTGGCTGTAGGGGGATCTCCACACCTCCTCTACAACGAGTCTGTTACCTTCCCAACATTGAATAATGCCGGTACCCATTCATACACCTGGGTAGAGAGGAATAATTGAAGTAAAGCGCCTTACTCAAGGGCGAAATACATTGGCCTCAGTGGGGCTCGAACTCACAACCTTTGGGTGCGGGTAGGACGCTATATCCATTGGACCACATGTGCCCTAAAATGCTTTACGTTCAGTACCCTTTGTTGGTTATAAGGGTTTAATACAGAGACCTTTGGTATATTTAAGACGACTAAAATGTTATTTTTAACTTACTTACAACTTCAGTTGAGATACGTCCCTTTAAATTCTTAAAGAAACGGACCTCAGTTGTTTTTGTGTTTTGACTATAGACTCGTATTAAATCTTGGTTCTTTGGCGGGTCGGCTTTCCAATACCACTCTGGGGCGCTTTAATTCTCCCTCATCTGCTCTCAATGTTTTCTTATTTCAATAGTTGGCAAATTACCCATCGATTAATATCATTAAAACAATTATCTTTCACCTTCCCCTTATAACCCATACGATTTCACTTTTCCAGCTCTTCATAATGAAAAATATTAAATAAGTCTAAAATCAGCTTATTGTAGCTAATGGTCCACTGGGAAGGTTACCAACTGTTTAAAAATATCAATGCAGCCAATTCACTTATCAAGGCTGTATTCATGCATAAATTCCTGAGATTACAAAAAAAAATATTTCATAATTTGAAATTGTATGAAAAATTGAAGGAGCAATTTTAATCTGAATGGTACAAGGGCGTACCTGTTAATAATGTGATACATGTCCTAGGTACACTACATCCCTCTTACAGCAGCAAGGGCGTACCTGTTAATGATGAGATACCTGTCCTAGGTACACTACATTCCTCTAACAGCAGCAAGGGCGTACCTGTTAATAATGTGATACCTGTCCTAGGTACACTACATTCCTCTAACAGCAGCAAGGGCGTACCTGTTAATAATGTGATACCTGTCCTAGGTACACTACTAACATTTCTCTAACAGCAGCAAGGGCGTACCTTTTAATAATGTGCTACCTGTCCTAGGTACACTACATTCCTCTAACAGCAGCAAGGGCGTACCTGTTAATAATGTGATACCTGTCCTAGGTACACTACATTCTTCTAACTGGAAAAGTACCTGTGTGGTGTCTTGGCTTTGGAGAGGATTGTCTTTTACCCTCTCGTTCCAAAGGAGTATTAAACACACATTTGGAAATAAGTATTACTAATTTATAGGATACGAATAAGCATTACAGCGATTGCTTTCAATTCAGATTTGATTTTCTTACAGTATTCCCTACCTGAAATGCCTCATTGACAATGGTGATGAGCATGTTAATCATAATGAAGGACACGAAAGCCATAAAGAAGAAAAACACTAATGGTCCCATGACAGGTTCTTCTCTGTGAATACCTGTACAGTGAATCAATTAATGTATTGCTATTAGTATTGAATCAGCGGTCAAAATTAAAAGAATTATAAGAATTTATTTATCACTTATAGAGTAATTGATTTTAAAATCTTGCAGTGATAATTTTTTTTACTTACTACTAAATTGAAACTTGTTCAACATTGTTGTCATCAAAGTCTCGAAGGTGTTGATATAAGTTGCAAAATCGTAGAGCTTCCCGCTGAAAACTATAAAAAACACCGTCGAAAAAGCAAAGAATACAATGCCGAATTGCAACGAAAACGACGCCAATGTTGTAGCTGCGTATCGAATGGTCGCAGAGAGTAAACCAATGCGGCGATTGAAGCGAAGCAGTCGTAGAAATTTGAGAGAGGATATAAACACCAGCCAGCCCACCATGTAATTTTGTACCTCAGTCAAATAGGCCACGTACTGTAGGTTGACGTATTGGTTTCCACCAGATTTCTGAAGGAAAGAGCATAATATTTACATTTTTGCTTACATTGTTATCTTTGCTTTGAAACCTGAAAAATTCTGGCAACGTGCACATACCTATTTTTGCTCCGAAACTTGAAAGTGTTTGTAATTAGCCCAAAAATGATAATTAAAACTTTTGTTTCCGAAACGGATTAATATGACGTATACAACGTAATTTTTTGCAACATTTAACTTTAATCGTACACATAATCTTTGTCTAACCAGGAGATATTTAACTATAACGTTTCAAGCAACGTTTCCGCTGGGCGACGTTCATTCTGAGCTTTTTCATCATTTCGTTGGCCGCGTCACATAGTGACGTATTCGACATTTTGGACTTTTTGGAGAAATTTGGCATATACGTTTGTTTGGTACTATTCTACATATTCACCAAATTTTAAACCTCAAAGTGGCTTAATTAGTAAAAATATTAATTAACTAATTATGACGTATTTACAAAACGTTAAATTGTCCGCATCACATAACGACGTATTTGTCGAAAATCTATACTGCGCAGGCCCATAGCATCGTATCTGCATTTGGAAGTATTCGTCGCGTCACATAGTGACGTATTTGTGCGACGTATTTTGCAGTTCACGGTAGAATTGGTCGTAGAATTTGTCGTTTTCACATAGTGACGTATTTGCGCAAACGCGTCACATAACAACGTATTTGCGAGTCGTATTTGTTATTTACACGTTGAAATTGCTATTTTGTCGTTTTCACATAGTGACGTATTTTATTTAACATCATCTTTTCGCATATCTAAATAAATTGGAAGCTGATTAATTAAATATATTTGAAAATTTAACTTATTTCCGGGAATTTTCCACTAAGTTTTAATTGAAAAATATGTTTTAATTAACAGTATGGGGCAAAATAAAATCGCAAAATCTTCAAAGCCGTTTTTCTCGAAATGCGTATTTTGCAAATACGTATATGTGACGCGGCCGACAATTTGTCTTCTAATAATTATCTCTTCAACGTAACGTCTTGTTTGTGCTTAGTGGAAGTGGAATTTACAAGATTCAGGGTTAGCTCGCTCTGCTGTAATATTAACTTCCGTTCATTTCTTGACGTCATCACTCCAGCGCACTCCCTTGTTTACAGGCTGAGATCTACAAGAAATAGCCGTACGATGCTGATTTTCAGTTATTTCTAGACGTACGAGGCTGATTGTAAGTAATAATAATATTTAATCATTTATAATAATATTTAATCATTCAATTCACGTCGGTGTATATCATAGCCACCATCAAAGCTGAGCTTTAAGAATGAAGTTGAAGACACGAGACTTCCAGTGGACAAACCGTCCCGTTGTAGCTTTCGCTACATTCAACAGATGCGTGGCTTTGGATTATCATTGGCCGCGTAAAGGATTTGGACCTTTTTGAAGAGGATTTTTGTGGGACATGTGCTGTGTTCGTTTCTTGGTAAACCCAACCATGGCAATCTGTGTGACCCCAAATAACATGTATAGTGGTTTAAAACTACGGCGGTCCGGTAAGTATGTATATCCTGTTTCTAAAATTGAAAAAAAAAGTTGGTACAGCGTTTGAAAATTCTCAAGACTGGAATAATACCGAAAGGCATTGTGGGAAAAATAGATTCGCCCGTAGAGATTGCGTGTTAACTTTTCCGTGTCTGCGAGTACCGAAGTACCCGACAAAAACGTTCAATTTTCTCGCTAGGTTCTATAGGTTAAGACCCAATTACGATACATATTTACAATAAAACATAGTAACGGAACCTCTGATGCCAAAACTTCCATAGAACCACTCCGTTTTCCGGAGATATTTGAGATTTAGTTTCATTTACACACATTCTCTATGACGGACTGATAACGTTAATCTCTCTCGCAGTACCAATTTACATAATAACTTTCGCAGTCTGTGACACAGACTACACACTTTCCGGACCGCCGTAGTTTAAAACATCGTATATAATTGTTTATACTTTGCTCTAAACTTACCGCAAATACTGATAGTGCTTTATTGGCAGCATACATGCGATAGAAGTAAATTGTAGCCGCACCGATAGAGAGTAATATGATGGTCCACTCCACCCAATTCCAAAACATCTTCCAGTAGAGCTTCTTCTCTTTGCGAATAGTGATAGATTCGTGTATGATAAAGTAGATAATGAATACAGGAAAATAATCTCGCAAGTAACTCTAACCAGAGCAAATCCTTCGTAATATGTTAAAAGGCGAATGACGTCAACACGAGGTAGCGGGTGTCCGCCACCGGCTGATACGAACTCCATGAGAAGTTAATGGTGGCAAATAAGTTTGGCTGTAACAGAATGAACATTGCAAAGAGACATCGTTATCGATTGAGGAACCGTCAAAAGTAAAACCGTCGTCTTTGCCAGTGGGATTTTTTACCACTACTAGTGATCGGGAGCTTTTGTTAAGCATATTAAAGCTTAAAAACCATTTTTTACTTATTTCATGGTAAATATGGAATGAAAGATTAACATTTTTGGGCAACGATCTTAGGGTTCACAAAATTAATTTTTTGCTACAGTTATGGAGAGTATCATGATTTTGAAATATTTGGCTCTGGTCTTCCAGTGAATTTTTTCATTAACCAGATCGCAGAGCTTATCTTTAAAAACTGTTGAGCATTCATTAACTTCTCCGATTATTTATTTTTTCACCAATACTAACCCAGGGGACGAAGAAAAAAAATCGAAGAATAGCTCTGTGTATCGATCACCACAGTGGACACATGTGGTGCAGTGGATCAGTCGCTCGCCTCATAAGCACTAAGGTTTGGGTTCGAGCCCCGCTGTCGCAATGTGTTTTGTGCAACTGGGCAAGGCACTTTAACCTCTCTTGCCGCTCTCCACCCAGAGTAGAAAGGGTCCCTGCATATCGTCACTAGTCTTCAAACCTGCCAAGCGACCATTTTAGAATTAGTTTTTTTGTCATATTTTGATACTATTTCACGAGCTCTTTTCATATACCAATATTGAAGCAAAAGAATATTCCAATTTGTAGATTATAGATGTTTTTCACTTTTGAAATCATACCCCAAACGCCAAATGAAGTCTTCAAACAGACCAATCTGCATTCGTCTGTTTTGCGTACCTGAAAACCACCGCAGGGCAGCTTATTACGTGAGCTAGCGATCAATGGGATATTGTCGAGATTCTCTCCTCTCTCGCACACTGGGGGGGGGGGGCTATAGAAGTCTGGTCGAATTTATATTAGTACAATGTGAGTAGCTGTATCTGAGACGATTTTGGCCACACGCAAAAATATTATAAATTTTTCCCAGTATTTACTGCAGCAATTCTGCCGACATAATTACTGTGAAATTACTGTATACTGTCAAAATTGATTCAATCAAAACACTAAAAAATTAAAAAAAAAATTGGCGAGTTATTACAAAGCTTGTGAATGTGTAGAGAAGGTAAAAAGCACTGACGAACATCCTAACTTAGTAGGCCTATCCACAAATGTCAACCAAATTTTACGGTGCATAGACTGTAAATTTCATTTTGGTAAAACAATATGCATTAACTGGAAAATATAAAGTGAATTTGAATGGCAACTATAAAAGCTGAGTTTATGGGAGTTTTTATGGCATACAGTATGTAAAGTTACGGTAAATTGTGCAAACAAGTAACATTTACTCAGTTTACCCCTGTTGCTGCAAATTAATTGATTGTTGATGTTGTAATAAAGTAAAAAGATTCACATCAGCTATAAGTTGGTAAGTCAAAGTTATAACAACAAGATAATGTGTAACCCCAGAAAGGACTTAAACAAGCACTAATGTATAACCTATTTTTCACTTCAATTTTTTATAGATATTTCAAAAACTCTTGTTGAAACCCTTCACGTTTGGTATATATTTGTCCATTTTATTTACAATAATTAATTTAAAGCGAAATATGTATATACTAACTCAATGTTCTTATATATCCCTGTATGGTAGCATAGTAATCGTGGTATTAGGTATTTGGGTTTGAGATCAGATGGTCCCAGGTTTGATTCCTAGTTAGATAGGTTACTTTTAAAATCTACTTACATGATAATGTTTACATCCAATTAACCCCGTATACCCGCCATTTTTACAAACTCCCGAAGATGGTGGGGTGGTTACCCGTGATTTTTCGTTACTGGACATCTGATTCGCTGATAATTTGGTACCAAAGGATAGCTTTAGAGTTTCTTCTTCTTCTTTTCCA
>JAMKCH010031013.1:0-16562 GCA_023653785.1 Ophioderma brevispina | reverse complement strand
GATTCAACCCCGAAAAGAGGCAAACTATTTGAAATTTGGCCAGTAATAGCTTAAAAATCGAAGGTTAAGTCTGTATATTCTCATAAGTTTTATTTTTCCAAAAGAAAATTGCAGAAAGGAAGAAAACGGCAGTCTTCAAGATTTGACCTCCATTGAATTACGTGTTGTATTAAGTGTCGCATATCGGAACAGTAGATGGCTAAAATATCGGATTCTGGGCTTTATTAGGTTGCTTCTGGTCTGATCATTTGCAGGTTGTTAGGGTACCCGTTTTTTTACAGACATGTAAAAATCTGATTTTGAAGATTTTTTTTTTTTTCGAAAAATTAAAAATATTAAAAAAAAACCTGATAGTGCCTTTAACGAAAACAACAACAGATACACAAACATTTTTAAAAAAAAAGCCTAATTTTTAAAAATTTAAAATTTTTCCGTTGAGGGGCTGTCCAATTCTTAGGATGGTCATAGTGTGCAGTTGGCATGCTTTAGACCGCGTGGGTTGATGAAATTACCAAATCCTCAAAAAGCATGGGTTGTTTGAGAGTTTAAACTAAATTTTGTATTTCATAAAAGCGTGCAAAGAATAAAAGTGTGTAATTCACATCTGTAGCTGCTGAAAAGCTCTGAAACGAATAGAATCAGTCAGCGAATTACACAAATCGAAATCTGTGTCAGGATGTGATTAACCCACTGCCACAGACGACCGGTAATTGGGATTGTGCTCTTTAGCGTGTTACACACAAAATAACATACCTGATTTTTAAACCTGGGTTGATGGGACTTGTTTTCCTTCTTCAAAATAGTATCGTAGTACAAAATCACGTAGACACAATTGTTAACTTCCAAAACGTCAAGACGATTTCAGAAATATAAAGCTCGTATTTGAAAAAAAAGAAAGAAAACTGGATTGTTTCACTCCACACAGCTACTCTCAATATTTGTTGTTTATAAACACAGCACAACACTTTAACACAAATGACCCGAGGTCCATTTTACTTCCCATTCCCCTGCTATTGGATTCATTACAAACGTCTTAACTTCATCAACTGGGTGAAATCTGGAAGTGTTACCATCAGAAAGGCAGTGAAATTTGCAAGGTTAATATCCATTCTATTTTTATTAATTTTCAATTTAAAATGATTGTTAATAATAGATGTAAGAATTATTTTTAATCGCGTAAGTTTGATGAAGCCGGCCATTGCGTTAAAGGAATGATTTAACACGAGATTCACTGGTCTCCGAGTGTATCCCGAGATACCCTGCAATTATCCTCGCCAAACTTGTAATGTGCGAAGTGCTACCCGTAGTTTGTTAACGTAACATGGTGAATTTCGGGATATGTGCACTGACGAAAACTGGATTAGTCTCCCTTGTGTAAAAAGTATTTGACATAAACCTATACACGTGAATTTGGACAACATTACCAGGTGCACGTAAGATTCTCCCCCCTTGAAATTTCATGGAAAATTTGCAGTTTATGGGTGATTGAAATCTTAAGTGGTACGTATAATTAGTTTCATGACCATGTCCCATGCATTTGGGGATAATACGAATGAATACATCTAATTTTGAACATGTTTTACGAGTCACCATAAATTTGTAAATAAGGAAAAGTTAACACGTGGAGCTACAAATGAAGTTACCTATCATCTGTGGTAGTGGGTTACCCTCTAGCACGATTCGATCTGTGTACAAGCGACTTACTCTCATTTTTTTTTTCGTATCTGCTTTGCGAACTCGGAACTGTTGTGCATATGTTTTGTATGAAATACTCAAAAAGTGTTGTTGTGACCACCTTTTCTTTGTTTTTAGTTAAATACATCAAAATAAAAAACTGTATGGATGTTTGATTGTTCTCTAATCCAATAAAAGCAATTACCATCTTACAACTCTCAATTACTTGAAGAATAATTGAAATAACAGTGTCCGTTTAAGAAACAGTTTTTTCACATAATTGGTCCATCTTTGGGCCATTTTTATATAGATCTTTCTTGGTCAGACGATTCACTTGAATTTTTCACCAGCGAAGTCTGTTGAAATCATAGCCTATAACCATGGACTAAGTAAAATGTATCGTAATCCACACTCGGCTTAAAATTCCACAACCAACGATGCCAATGCAGTGCTGCTGCTGTGTTCTTCATTTTTATTCGGTACGCAATTGAAAGACGAGTGACGCTGCACATGCAGACGAATTTCAGTTTGCAATCGTCATCACTGTAACTCAAGGACCTAAGGAAAAATCAACCTCCTTATAATCTGCATGTTCAATGAAGAATTAAGTCTTGGCTAAACAATAACAAGCCTCCCTGTTCGGGCTCTAGTACTCCCCCCACTTAGTTGCGCTATTTACGAGCAAATGCTAATTGTTCTCATTACCATAAGGACCACTAGAGAACACATCCCTAATGAAATCCTTGCTTCAAGCTAAGTCCGTGTGAGGGGTTAACACCAATGATAATACGGGGTATGTACCAGTACGGAAAGGGGACATAGCCGAGCTTCTTGAGCAAGACCTATTTTCTATACTGCCAAATTCAGTCCTGTACAAAGTCTATGGGAATTGAACGCATTAGGAGACATATCTCCCAAACGCCTTTTTGGGAAAAATTGAAAATTTTGGCACAACAGTTTCCTTTCACCAGTACAACATTCTTGTACGATTTCAACAACGATCCGGCCATGAAGCTGTAGCTGATAATCCTACCTTAACTAACCATGCTCCTAACCCTTAGAATCTTTTGAATTAAAAACATTACCTGTAAATTTTTTTAGAAATTCTGGCTTTTGTATTATACCTATACAGAATATACCAATGGGGAAAGCTTAACATTATACTATTGTATGCTATTTTTCATTCAAGCCTATAGGACCACCGTAGGAAGTGGGACCGAGATGAATATGAGAAGATAGCGCAGGAGAGACTGACAAGGAGCGTGCTGACCTAAATAAAAGGTAGGTTCTCAGCTATTATATAAATTGGGGTGCATTTCTTTACTGAGAGGGTTGTTCCCTCAAACTAAGGAATCTGAGTTGAATTATTTCATATAAAAGGTGGTTACTCAAAGGCTTATGTACTTCAACCATATCATATTGTGACGAACAAAATGTTTTATGTGTTTTAGTCTTAACATCCATTAATATTCATAGCTAAATGGGACCAATTAATTGGTCAATCCACAAATGATAAAACCTATTTCCGTGGGGGGTATTTACTAAGTCTATATGGTTTGAGATGAAATAGGAGAGCCTATTTTTCCTGAGGTATTGGCTTTGTGTTGGGGGTTTTCGAGTAATGTAGCCAGTTAATGAGAGGAGAAATCCAAAACCCTATTTTACCAAGATAATCCTTGTATTTGTCAATTCATCACCGAAAGCCACCAATATAATACTTCCTTTAAGAACTGAATGAGCATAATTATTATGAAATGTTATCTATCACTTGTTAACTCAATTGGAAAGTATTTTACTGTTTATTTGTGTCCGCAGCCAAGAAGGAAAAAATGAGCCTCCAATCCGTCGTGAACCTCAAGGCAGAGGGACTACAAGGTTGACCTTGAGTCTAAACTGGGCAAGTCACAGGTCATCACCAAAGGCAACGCCGGCATCTCAGATGGGTGGTTACTACTGCAATGTGTGTGATTGTGTTTGTGGAAAGATTCTATAATTTTTTAGATCACATAAATGGAAAGAAAACGTAGTAATAGTGCCATGCTAGCGAGACCATAGAGTCAAGCTTAACCCTAACCCGTCCAAGAGTCCCCCAAAATGAGAATCATTAAAAAATTTCAAGGGTCGCAAGTGATTCTCATTGGCTCCGGACGTCAAAAAGAACTATTTTTTTACCTGAAATGATTACTCATGATTCTGCATTTGCCCATAAAACAAACCCCAGACTCTGGTTGATCTTTGCCGAATTCCGCATGAGAGTTGAAAACCAAATGATCTCATTGATGTGAGACGTCTTTCCCGGTAGAAGTGAAAACAAATGATTCTATTGACTTTGAGATTGTCCCCGCATGTAAATATGAATTGTAGTTGACATGTTGTATCCCAGAACACCGCCTACTCTGATCGTCCCACTGGGTTTTTCCACCAATGTGGGCTTATTGGGGCCCTCGAATTTAGCGATGTGTGTTCAAGTAAAATTAGTCGCACACCCTGAAGTAGAGCGTACATTCCGGTAATTGATTCTCATTGGTTCTCGGAAACTTTGCTGGAAGATAGACGTTGGTAAATCAATGATCTCATTGAATATCAGCGTTTACACGGCAGAATCAAACCATGATTCTTGGTTGACTTTCTGAGTTTTTTTTTGCTGGCAGAACATCCAATGTGTTCTGTTGACTTGCGGCCATGAACGATTTTAAGCCAGTTATTCCCCTCTGGCGGCCAGGTGGACAACGTACAGAGTCCAAAGTAAAAAAATGACTCCGATTGACTCTCGGACGTCAAACGGGACACAAAATGGATGATTTCATGACTCTCGGAAGTTTGGGGGAAAGCCCAGGTGACGTGTTAGGGTTAATTGTAGAATCCTTTGTGATGTCCATGGCACCGCCACACTTCAATGCATTAATCAGACTTTCTATATTGGTAAGGACATGTTTTACGGGCATTGTACTCAGGTTGTCTCTTTTTTCAGATTTGTTCCCCCTCCTTGCCACAAATTCTTCCCCAATGCCAAGAGACAAACCTATTTACCTCCCACCTCATTGCGAATAACACACAGAATAACCCGCCTGTTCTGTAGCTGTAGATTACATTTGCAGAAGAAAATAGCCGATGAAAAATATAGGACTGCCAGTGGAAATTTTATGCAGCCACATGTATTGCCAGTTATAAACCTGATTATGTTATCCGGCAGTGAAACATAGTGCTTGCAGAGTACACAGTTTGTAGCATTGTGCTACTGAGCGCAGCAAAGTATGAACCACCTTTAATAACTAGAGGTAAATTAATCATCTCGCTATTTTGTGGTATTGTTTCAATCAGGATGTATATATTTTGGTTGTCAGGAATGATCCTTTTATCATTCAGAAACTGGTTAAAAACAACTTTATTGCATTACTGTAAAGAAGTGCAGTAATTTTGCAGTTCAGTTTGGAGCACTGCATTTATCATGCAGGGAAGAATGAACCAACTGTTAACCCAAACTCCCAAGCAAGTTCCACAAGGGTCCTATACCAAGCATCTCCAAACAGCTCGCACAAAAGTTTGGTAAATTTCTGACACATCTCTAAAAATTGTGGATGTTTTGCAACACCTGTTGGCTTACAGAAACCCCAATGTGGAACCCTTCGGTAAATCCCGGTGGATCTTGATCTGTCACATCAAGCTTATTAGTGGATTCTAGATCGAGTGTTTCAAAACAGCTTTTTGTAAATTTTCCTTTGCTTCTTGAGAGTTACATTTCATCACACATGAAATTACCTCACAGAATTAGGCAAAGTACTTTTCAGAATTTGTCAGCAAGTTTCCCAATCATGAACTTAAGATTCTTCACACAGAGAGCTTAGTGGGGTCCACTCCCATGCATCCAAAACACTACAGGGTTTTTACAACATTCTCTTTTACCAGGCATCTTGGAACATCACATTTGGAGTACTGCACAATGTTAGAGATGTGCAAAATGTATAGGGCCCAGAGGAAGCGCGTCCCCTTATTGCTGCCTGTTGGCAATCAAAAACCTAATGTAATGTACATCTCTCTAGGTAACGGCAAGCGAACCAATGCATGATATTAAAGCTAGTTCCCCTTTTGAGCATGGAGCATGCATAAAGGCAGTGAAAGCATTACCCCTCTTCCGTGTTTGACGTGCAGGCTGCCATGGCTCCAAACCACCCAACTTTTCAGACTTGTGAGGCGAAACATTTTGGTAAAAATTGTTAGGGCCTGTATTAGCAGAGGTAAACCAAATCAGCCACTCTTTCATGAGGTTTTGTATCTGCCCTGTTCAGAAACAAGGGTGCTTTTAGGGTTAATAAATTTAAATAATACTTGGATCTTGATCCAACATTGAGCTCAGTGTTAGGACTTTTCCAAGTGTGCCCAATATGTCCACAAATTCAGCAAAACCTTAATAACATTCCTCTTGTATCTCAAATGCCTCCCGATCAGAGAAATCTAGGTATGTCAATGCGAGTCGAACGCTCCACATTAGATCGAGGTCAAGAAAAGATTTGAGATGACAAAAAGAAAGAGAGAAAGCAAGAAGAATATGATTTTGCAGCCAGAATGGCAGAACTAAAATAAATAGTACGTAAACAAGAAAGATTATTGCTTTAACCATTCACAGCAGCAAAGATTGTGTTAAATTGAACTATGTAGTCGTTGAATTATAATGAAATAGGCCATTAAGGCCTCTCTTCTCTACTTTAGTTCACCTCGAGTAAATAAATAAACTACTAAACAGGAACAAATACTTCACAAAAAAAAAAGAAGAACCGAGCAGGTGAATCGTCATCAAAGTGTGTAACATGCTGAACCTTTGGCCAGGGGGTCCTTGAGGTAAGTTTCATCAGTTTGCAAGAATATAGAACTTTCAAACTGGGAGTTTTCTGAACATAATGGGATGACCCCTAAAGGGACATCATGCATGAAAAAATTTGACCAATGAAAAGGTAAGGTAAAATAACCAAAACCCAAAAAACAAACAAACTTGTTTGAAAACAATTTGGATGTTTACAATTTCTGTAAAAACAAGGAAGAGTTTCCGGGGGGGGGGGGGGGGGTGGGAGTTGGCAGTTTGGGTGGCAATTTCTGGAACAGAAAAGCAAGGTGTCACATCCCTGAAGAATTTTTACCAAGTGTCTAGCAGGTGTTTTTTGCGAACACAATTCAAAAGCTTCAAACCGCGGGATTCAACAAGACATTGTACTTAATGCTTGTAGTAAGATATTGATCTGGCATTAGGGATCCGCATCATATACAATAGCAATGGTCTGTGAGCTGATGACATGTGCTTTTCAAGTTTGGTCAATACTGGAGTATGGTCATCAATCCTTGTTCAAATTGCCACAAAGTGCCACCCCCCACTGGAACTCTTCCTGTTTTACTGTTTTTCCAGGAATGTAAACATCCAAATTGTTTTTTCAAAACTCTTGGAAGTGATTTCAGTAATGGGTCCCTTTTCATGATGTCTATTTTTTTTTCATGCCATATGTCCCTTTAATATTGGAAGAACTAATAGCAGTAGCGTCGCTTATTTCCCGCTGAGAATCGCGGTAATTATTTTCGGGCATGTTCTTCACTGGCTCGGGCAAGCAGTTTTCTATATGGGTGCCCATCGGGCACGGCTAAGAAAAATTAATTGTCGCGGCCTGCTATTTTGCTACGAACTTTCCAGGTCATTTAAAGAGACTAATTGCGCATGTTTGCATCATACAGGCAAGTTTAATATATTAACATTGGTGAATATCTTGTCAATTTTAGGAGGAGAAACAAAAAGCCTACATAAGAAAAGAGGAAAGAAAGAAAGCGTAAAGCCAGATGATGATCGTGGCATGGAATGGTCCAGAATGGATCCATGTGGGATTCTCAGGGTTTGGTAGTAGTAAAAAGTAGGTGAACACCATACTTAGTCTTGAGTTGACTGTGACTCACTGTGTTTTTTTTATCCATCCCCCTGGCTTGAAAAGGCAGAAGGGGGATTAATGCTTATCAGTCAAGGCCGGCGTCGGCGCCCCACAATCTTGTGAACGCGATTAACATGAGACCCATAAGTGTTATGGTGATGTCAATTGGTGGGTGGGATCGGATTGCCATTCCCTTCATCTGATTAGATTATGGGGGCGTGGCATATTCTAATTAGGTACCTAATTGGCATAGATTTAATGAGTTAATTGGGGTTAATCTTGTGAACGCGATAACATTAGACCCATAAGGGTTATGGTGATGTTAACTTGGTGGGTTGGGTATCGAGACTGCCATGCCCTTCATCATTGATTAGGAGTTATGGGCGGGGCATATGCTAATTAGGTAACCTAATTGCCTAATTAATGTTCATGATTGGGGTTAATCTTGTGAACGCGATAACCTTAGACCCATAAGGGTTATGTGATGTACTTGTGTGTTGTGGGATCGGACTGCAGCCCTTCAATCTGATTAGATTATAGGGCGTGGCATATCTAATTAGGGCACCTAATTTGCATAATTTAACCTAACCAGACCGGTACGTTTTTGCGGCCGGCCGCGGCCCAAATGCAACGAAAGGCAATCTATTTTTTAATTTTTAAAAAAACTGCCCCGATGCAACTAGAGCCAAAGTTTGCGTTTCATCGCATCTGGTCCGTCTTGTTCCCGGCCCGGAAGAGTAGCGTAAATCAATAACGGCCCAGATGCAACACGAAAACATCGCGCCATTTGCCCGGAAGACGGCCCAAATGCAACTAAAAAACATCGCCGTCATTTTCCTCCCGTAAGAAAACTGCCCCAGAGCTATGAAAAACATCGCGCCATTTACCGGAAAGACTCCCAGATGCAACGAGAAACTACGCGTGAAAATGCAATTAAAAACGGGTAAATACATAATACATAATGGTATGCTACTGCACACTGGACTGCATGCAAATTTGTAGCTTATAGTTCGCCAGTCGTGAGTGGCGCTATACCGCTACAATCATAGTCGTGCGTGGCACTATTACACTACGTCATGCTCCGGTTTACGTCCATAAATAGTTTATAATGCTAATTCCCCATATCTTTCAGAAAATGTGGCGCCTATCACCATCAAGAATCGAATTGTCTATGGGCCATTTGTACAGTGTCACCCGCCTGATGAACCGCCTTGCGCCTTCTGCGGCAAACCGTCCGAAATCAGTGAAAAGCATCGCATCATTTCCATTCCTAACGGCCCATATGCAACGAAAAACATCGCGTCATTTTCCCGGAAGACGGCCAGATTCAACGAAAAACATTCAAATCGCGTCATTTTCCGGAAGACGGCCCGGTAACGAAAACATCGCGTCATTTTCCGGTAAGACGGCCCGAATGCAATGAGAGCCAATGAGAGTCATGTGCGCTACCAAAAATAGTTGTTGACGGACAATGCAACGAAAAGCATTTTCCGACCGGCTACCACGTTTTTCGGTGCCTCTCATCTCTCGGTCTCGTGCTGCGTCCGGCGTTAGGGGGGTTAATGATTTAATTTGGGGTGCGCTCCCGCCAGTGGGTTTTAGCGGTTCGAGAACCGCGACGTGGTATTTTTGAAAGTGCATTTCATTATTCTATAGTGTCTGGAATTAATTCCTGGACAGAATCGAACATCCGCCAGCGTGAAGTGTGTTAAATGGCAGGGACAGCGAACTAGCAACGTGATGCAAGGTTGGACAAAGTACGCGCTGACGAATCACCTGCTTAGCTGGCGGTGCTTTATGATGTGCGTGTGGAACTGTCCTGAGAAATGAATCCCCCACCTATAGTTTCCGTTTCTTTCCTTTTTTAATTATGGTTCACTAGATATCCTTGAGAAACTGATTTCCAAATTTCCTGTTTTTGCCATATATTCTTTGTAGCACGAAGGGTCCAAAGGCCTTTCTCTGTTTTTTCTGTTGGTTTTATACGGACAGAATTTTGTCCCCCCCACATCACAATGTGTTGTGTGGGCTTATGTTATAATACTGCAGATGGATCGTGGCAGATAGGCGGCAGAAGCATTAATCCACTATACAGACTAAACTGGATAACCCATGCACTTCTAACAAAGCTCAGTAATAGAAAGTGAGGAGGTCATGTGGCTGTATACTTTTTGAACAGGTTTATGAATATTAAAAGCACAAGAACTGTGTATAAAAAAACAAGTCATTTAAGAAAGTAAAAATTTCTCCATTATTTTGGATAGGCTGCGCTTGTTCCCCAGTACTAATTTAAACCATAATCCTAGTTTCAGCCCTTGGTGTGTAGCCGTCCCCGATATTCTTAAAACCTGATCTTTAAATCAGGCTTAGTAGTCCCAACTCCACTCCTTATGCATTAAAAATTACCATAAAATTCTTAATACATGCTCTCCCTCCCTCAATAAATTCCCCCTTAATTTTTTTACCAAATGTTCATAAAAATCATCCCTAAAATAGGCCATACCTGCACATATCACAGATAATTAGCAACTGCATTGTGAAATTGTGAGACCGACCAGTTGTCGGCCCTGATCTGCTGTAAAGTGCACAAAAAAAAAAAAAACACAAGTTGAGATTTTCAAATCATCTGACCGTGAACATCATAATCCCGTGTGCCCAATATCTTACGTGCAAATTCGGTCGTGTCTGTACGAAATTCACAAATTTTGGTCTTTTCCTGTCCGTAAACGGACGAAAATTATAACACAGTGGACTATATGGGACGGCGTTGCGACACCAGCATTTGCTCATACACCAAACCGCAAAGTGGGGATCAGCTAAAAAGTTGTAAATAAGCTTTTTTCAAGATATCTAGTGACAATGAATAAACAGAAGGGGCTGCTGGAATCACGAAATTGCACCTTTAAATGTGTTAAATATACCATTTCATTCACAGGCAGGTTTTACTATATTTGTAAATCTGTGGTTGCAAGCCATTGTTGTGTTGTTGAGCGTCTAAATTGTGATCCGTTGGTGCCAGAGTATCCAAGCCCTAAAGGCCCTAACGTATTTCTCTGCAAACGCGTTGCGCATTTCGGCAACGGGTTGAGGGAAATTAGCAACGCGTTGCGGCCTGGCCCATTAGAATGACACATTTCTGACAAATTTTCTGTGACGTATTTAAAAAATTAGACTCACAACGCGTTGCAAATTTTGTCCCTATCAACGGCGTTGTGGGGAAACTCACACCGCGTTGCAGCCTTCACAACGCGTGTGGGGGTTCACATGCTTGGCGACTTTCACAACGCGTTGCAAAGGTTCACAAGCCATAAATGTCATAACCCGTTGTGAGAACGTAGCAACGCGTTGCGACATTCTCTGCACTTGTTGCGGCCTCGGCCATCAAATCATGAAGTTTTGTGACGTATTTAAAAAAATAGATCCACAACACGTTGCGGCAGTACGTTATGACCTTATGGCCTTCCCCCACGCGTTGCACAGCCTTAACAACCGCGTTGCGGCTTCACAAAACGCGTTGTAAAACTCACACACGTTGTGAAGCAATAAGGGTCCATAACGTATTGCCGCAACGCCGTGTGAAGGGTGTGCACAACGCGTTGTGAAGTCGCAACACCCGCGTTGTGAGTTTATATTTTTGAAATACGTCAAGAAATTCATGATATTGATTGGTCGACACCGCACTTGCTGCCTAATGTCACATCGCGTTGTGACTTCTCACAACGCATTTGCGGCATTACGTTATGACCCTTATGGCTTGTGGTCCTTTTCGCAACGCGTTGTGAAGCTTGCAATGCTGTGAAGCCGCAACGCGTTTGTGAAGGTTTGCAAACGGCGTTGCAAAGTAATCTAGTCAACGCGTTGTGGGTCTATTTTTTTGAAATACGTCACAGAATTCCATGGATTTTTGATTGGCCTACACCGCAAAGCGTGTTGCCGAATGTCGCAACGCGTTTGCGCAATCGTTATGGCCTTTATGGCTGCGATACCAAGCACTCGTGTATTCATTGCAGCGTAAGGGGATGGTTGCAAATTAAATATAATGAAACACATCACCTATAATCACACCCCTCTTCTAAAAATTTCAACACCTGGGCCTTTATCAACAACAATACGTACTGACCAAGCCCCAAATAAGTTGCCTTCCCTTCAACATTAGTGGTTTGAAACATGTCACAGAGTGGTATCACAAAATCAACGATTTGATGACTTCATATGCATAACATACTTTTATCCTGCGTGGGATAAACAAAAATGGACGCATGGGATGCAGAGTTGCTGATTTGTGATACTCGTAACTATTTTCCTGAAAACTTTAAATTTTGTGTACAGAGGAACATATAGTTCACTATATTTCTAGCATGTTTTTTTTTTTTTTAAGTTTTGTCTTTTTTTAAAGCAAAAATCCATCAAACCTTGGGGTTGCACCACACATGTGACTCGAACCCCCCGGAAACTTGGATCGTACTTAAAGTTCCAAACTTGACTAACAGTGCGTCGACTTAAGCGTACCGCAGAAACACACTTCCATGAACACGGCACGAGGCGTGGTGCGTTTATTTCCATGTCAACATGGATTGATAACAAATAAACAATGCTAAGCTCCTGTACAAAGATATAGGAAGAGTTCTTGACTCTCCCTTTATGTTTATGTTATGTGTTTTCTCACCTTTTTTGCAGGCATTGATATATCAATTATCATCACCGGGACCACAATCCATACTGGTCGACTCAGGTTTACAGTATCTACTAATTAGCATGTTGTGAAGCTGAGTCCAACAACTAGACATCCAAGATTTTGTGAACATAAGCTCTGTGCAGTAACCAACAGAAAGTTTCTTTACTGGTGCAGAAAATATTAAGTATATCACTTGGGAAGTTGTATTACTGAAGTAATGTAACACCAGGATCATATCTTGTAGATTTTCAGTACCAGGAAGTTTTTAGTGGTGTCAGATTTGTCACCATGGTGAACAATGCAAACTGTTTTCCTAATGACAGGGGTTTAAAAAATATTTATGCCCCTATTACCCGGGTGGCTGTGCTAGAAAAATGTGCTGCCTCTGCTGTAACAGAATGGACCTGTTTTTCCTGTTTGTATAGAGAGAAAATGTATTTGTATTGTCTTGTCCAGTATTCTGACAATTCCACATGGATCTTGGTAATGCTTAGATTGTTATAGCTATGATCATTGGTTCTGGAGTTATGGGGTCAAATAGGTTACACCCATGCATCAAAGGGTCATGAAGGACATGACCAATTATCCTATACTCTGGCTCATAATTTCTTTGACAGTTTAGAACATATGCGCACTTCCCTCCAAAGCGGCAAACCCGCACCGTGTTGCACGTAGACACTGTACACTCAACGATCAATGCGCACGTTTGTTATGTCCAAGAAATTATGAACCAGCGTATAGTTATGCCAAGCTTAACCCTTTCCCCGGACCCGTGCACAGGTCTCGCACACCAGGTCTCACACACAGGTCTCACACACCAGGGAGATATTAAATGTGTATAGTATGTTGTAGCTGTGATCATTTTGTTCTTGATTTATGAAGGCGAATACGTTATACTCAAGCACCCTTTGGTCCTAAAAGTCGCTGAGCATTATCATGACTTTTGGTCATATTCAATTATAGGTTAATATTTGCATATTTCTTGTGAGTGAAATGACATGCACTGAGATTTTGATATGTCTAAAGCCCATGATACACTCACTACCAGTCACAGTGATGGAATGATGTGCGCAACACAAGATTTTGACCCAGAGACCAAGTAAGTGTTGTGCATGTTCACAAGCAGAAATCACTCACTGCGCCTAGAAGTATATCACAGGCTTAAAGCACAAGGCTAAGCATTAAAAACCAGTGAGGTGCATTGATTTGTCACATTCTTGAGCAAAAAGTAAATGCGCAAATATTGACTTAAAGCAATAATAAGCACGTTTTGAAGAGCGCTTGAGATTTTTGCACAGTTGCATTGGTAATTGGCTATACTGTGTTCATCACCAAATTGGCAAGACTCTTCACATCGATGCGAATTGATATAGAATAGTGCAAGTGCAATTGCAAGCAACACTACCGCAACAGACGACGTGCAGCAGGGTTCACACTAGGTTTTGAAAATAGTGCATCTACTTGGATGCAAATTTGTTTCCCTGAGGTTGCAAAAGTGCGTTTTCTTCAAATTATATGCGTGTCAAGTTTTAACAGGTTTGAGAACTGTTTTAAATGACTGCTAACAATCCAAAAATAAACATCCAATTCCAAAACCTTTTAGAATAGACTGGGCATATTGCTAAGTGATTACCCTGATGACCCTTAAACTCGAAAAGAACTGGAAGTAGTGAGTATCTTGAATCCCCTTTGGGAGGGTTAGTGAACTAAAAAAAGAGGTAAATACAGTCAAATTTAAACCTATATTAATTTTCACCAATTTGCTACATGTATTTAATGGTAAAATAATAATTATTTGTTTGAGTGAAAATGATTCAATATTGTGACCATGTGCCAGGGCAAACTGTGATTTTGTGTAGTTTTAAGTGGCTACTTTTTGCGTCCACAAAGATGCAAAATTTTACTCTCTCTAGACAAAAGTGCGTCTACCTTTGGAAAAGTGCGTTATAGACGCAAAAACGCACACTAATGTGAACCCTGACGTGCAGCGCACGCTTGTGGCAAGAAGCGCACGGGTAAAATGGAATTACTTTCACGTGCGGATAAACAAAAGCCGAATAATTTTTGCCTACTAGGTGATGAACAAAGTATAGTAAACGACACCTGTGAAGGGTAGAGCTCTAAATTCTTTATGAGTTGCAAAAGAAGACATTTTGTAATTGTAATTAATATCGGAGATCTCCAATAATAATTCAACGGCTGCTTGAAATGTCCTTTTTCCAGTATGAAATAGCCAGGAAAATGCTGTGTGTGTAATGCTCATCCATTAGTTGCTTCTTCCGTCAGTCCAGCAAGTCAAGTAAGCTGTCATTTTCCGTGAGGTGGCTATTTTTACATCATGGATGGACATACTTTGGCATTTCCATGCAAACCGCCCTAAATTACAATCGGGGATCCCGATTTCAATTACAAAATTGCTTTTTATGAAAATACACATTTTTAGCATTGTCACTCGCAGGTCTAGTTTACTAGACAACACCAACACCGCTGAAAAATATCATCCATTTTTTGAAGGCCTCTTTACAAATGTCCATATTGCTTTAATTTCATACATGACAGAAAGAAGAAAAGCATTCAAACTTTTTTTTTTGATAAATAATAGATCTACTATTTTGAACTAATTTGGTTGCAAGAATTAAAGCGTTCCTAAGCAATGCTTACATATTTAAAAAACACTTCCAGCATTACGCTGAGTGGCGCTTTGAGAAAATCAATGCCCTCGTGCTATGTTCGCCTATTTATTACCTATGCATACTAGTTTGAATATGGTATGAAGCCTTTTTAAATAACCCATAACACCAGAGTCGATCATCGCAGCTATAGTTAACTACACTTATTTTCATCCTTGGCTATTTAACTTGTTGGAGACATTGGTTTGTTTTTTCACACATCACACCAATGACCCACTTATCTGTCAGAACAGCTGATTCTAAATTCTGAGCTAATTAACCAGTGTTGTGATATTTAGAAGAAAAAATGTGCATCTATGCTCCAGAACAACTTCAAAACAACCACATTAATGGCCTTTTGTATCCCATCTTAAGAAAGCATTCCTCAGTCTTAATATACGGGGTTAAGAGAAGAAATGAGCAGAAATGATGACAAAATCGTTAATTTCTCAAAAAACCAATAATGATGAACAACTAAATTTTTGGAATTTGCTGCATTGACCCCTGCTTGGATCAGATCATATCCTGTCTGATGGTTTTGTAGTGAATGATACTCAAAGATTGAAAATATGAGATTGGAAAAATACATGGAAAATAGAGACAAATTCAATGTAATTGTAAATTTCTGAAATTTTTATTTCTTTGGAGTTCTTGAAGTGTACTTACAGATTTCAATAATCTTAGAATCCATTATCTAGAAGAGTGTGGTTGTGGCTGGGCTTACACAAGCTTAAAATTGTTAATTCAGAGAATGATTGGTATCCCATAATGCAATTGCAATGTTGCTGAAACTAACTCTAGTCTATGTCAGCACCTCCGGGAAAACAGGGATTGCAGAAATGCAAATTTGTTTTTGAAGCCTCTGAAATCAATCCTCAAAATTGTTTGAAATCCTCAGAAATTCCAAAATTTAAAGGACAAATTGCGAAGATTGATGGGAATGTAGTGAAAAGAGGCACCCTCATCTCTGAAGTCTGATCTCTTACTGTAACTTTATGATGATTTTTTCCATCAAAGTAAAACCAAAGTTGTGTTTCGTGTGCTGGTCACATGCCCTCAGGTGAACTTCCCATAAATAATGGCATTATTGGATTTGGGGTCAACTCAATCTACATGGCAATTTGTACTTCCCTGCACGTTTTTCATTGGGAAACACTATTTAATGGTGTGTTCTTGCAAATGCATCTACCCAATACCATACAAAATTGCATTTAACACATGCAGTGAAGTTAAATTCAGATGGATTGTGTCTCTTGGAGCACTGCGATACATGAGTGATGGGCCTTTTTTGGTCTGGTCAGGTCTTTGCAGTGATTGGACATAGTTAGCTTTTAGATATTCCAGATATACTGTAAAACGGGGGGTTTATACCATCTTTGTATATAGATTAAGTAAAATAGTTATAGGAAAAGGAGGTTTTTGTAGAAGTATTGGAGAGCTAAGTTTACTATTAGCCAATTACGTTAAACTCCATGATACGGTTCAGAAACTCCCATTTACATGGCATTAATTAATACACCCTGATTTTTTGTAGGACAATTTCTCATTCCCAGAATCCAGGTCATTGCGGGCAATGTCAATACAATTACAGCTCAGTGAACTATGTCCATTTTGGATGAGGATATTGTCGCTCATGATGAT
>JAMKCH010031012.1:0-41583 GCA_023653785.1 Ophioderma brevispina | reverse complement strand
GATATATGATAGAATGAGTTTAGTACAGTTTTTACATGTTTCAATATTTAATAAAGACACCTTTATTAGTAGTCATTATTCAGCACAATTCTATGTTTTCTTCCCTATACTTTGTTTCGTCTGAAGTATGAAGTGGATACGCATATGCGTACGTGCGCGTATACCCAGTGCCGCCTTTCAGCTGCAGTGCGCTTGTGCTTTACCTACGCGTGCACTGAAAGTCATATTCAATGTATACACCCGTGTCGCTACTTCATACTTCGAGCTGGACAGAGTATAGAGTATGCTAACCAAACTACACAAAATGTACTTGATTAGAGGTTAATGACTGAATATTTTTAGCTTCGAGTGCATTTGCCAAAAGTCAATGCACGCACCCTCAGTTTGATGACGAATAATGGCACAAGCCCGCAGGGGCGCATGCCATGAGTCTGGTCAAACTGACACAAGTGTATTTATTTTTGCCAATGCATGAGAAACGAAAAATATACAGACATTAACCTAATTCATTAACGTGATTACGGTAGACATTTTTACAAGAAAAATCTGAATGTCATGAAATCCAATGCAGTAATGTTTCTAACGAAAGATGCACATACCCACTCATAAAATGAACCAATCCAACGTCATGCGTAAACGTTCTAAGCATTCTGCGTACGCTCACTAACATGCGCAATGTGCAATGACAAATGTCAATGCATGATTTTTCAATCATATTTCCTCTCTCATAATAAACGTTTATGAATAATACAATAAATTATAAGGACTGGATGATCAGAACAATAAACATCTTTAAATGAAATCTTTGCACTCTATCAGTGCATTGATCATTTGAAATATTTCATCCCTAGGCTATTTCAACTACATTGGAACTGCATTGGACTAAAATGTACTTGATCAATCAGTATAAGGACTATGAAGTACATCCACCCAGCCGCCAGCCCGCGGCGTGTGCACGCGCACACACACACACACGCATGCACACAAGCACACACAAAATCATATCTTATTGCAAATGAACACTACCTAGAGTAATACGCTGTTAAAAACAGCTATTACCCAACAGTCTCTTATCGACTTACGAATAAGTCTCGAACTTCACCCCAAATGACCTTTGACCTCTGCAGGTGATCTGCAACATGGCCATTTCTTATTATTGGACCTAGCCTTTTTAAGGTGTTGGCATCATGATTTAAATGGGCCGAAGAACTTCATTAAAATTTGATATATAGTACATTCATTTGTGCTGATAACAAATATGAAATAAAAAATATGGCTTACCGTATTCGTTTTTGAGAAAAAAGACTTTCAAAAAGTACATTTTACATTATTTACCATGCAACTCTATGGGAAAATGTGATTCACTGATACTAAAGTGCCCAAAAAAAATAACAAAGGGGCCAATCGTTTCTCTGATTTTCACATATGTTTAGGTCTAAGTTGCATACTTGAAAATACCGAAATAACAAAATGGTGTCACCGTATTAGTTTTCCTGAAAATCGTCGAAAAAGGACATTTTTAGAGGGAAATTTCCGTCTTCACTAGAGACGCTGCGTCTCGCGTTATTTTACGCCTACATGTCACGCAGCAAAACAAAAAATGGGTGCGTGACAGGTGAGACGCGTAATTAATCAGGCGCGTTCTTAGACAAGTCCTAGCAACATCAGAGTTCTATGCGATTTTGTGAAAGCTTTACAAATTCGCGTAAACGCAGAGGGAAAAATCGCTCATGAATTTTTGCGACGCGAAAATCGCAAACGAATGCACGCTTGCTCATCTCCAAATTTATTGAAGTCGGCTTGCGCGTACTCCTTAGAAACCAAATCATAATGCCAACACCTTAAATGAGAGCAATTTGCAGAAACTTTAAACCAAAATAGGACACACACATATGTATATACATTCAGAAAAAAATGACAGATTTTTGGCAAAAATCAGCAATTTGGGGCCAAAAATCACCAAATTTGGGCAAAAATCATCGATTCTGGTCCAAAATTTGGAAGTTTTCCCCCCAGAATTTCACTTATTCCCCCCGGTTACCCCCAGAAAATGAAGTCTGACACCACCACTGCCAAGAATTTAAGGAAAGTTTGTCTCACATACCTACACACTTAAGCATATGAAGTCACTTTTGTTGCATAACCCTATGTGATGAGCCAATTCTTTCTATCCTTTTTACTTGACAGAAAGAAAAATTAGCCATTAAGGGAGGAAATATGCATAGCAGGTTTTTTGTATGAAATGTATACTAACCACTTCTTCTGGTTCATCCTCCATTTAACGTAAACCACAGCCACTATGATAATAATAATAACTGCCACAGCCAGTAAGATCCCCAGTGTAATTGCTGCAGTTCTATTTTCTTGAACATTTTCTGTGGATTTAAACAGATAAGCTACATGAAAATTGCTCTTCTGAATTCTTTAGCATTGCCAAGTGAATGCCAGATAGTACAATAAGTGCAAAGACTGTCACTTGAAGCTAAATTTTCATCAGGAGCTTTAAGTATGGAAAGTCTCGGTTAATGGCATTTGAATTGGTTCTTTGGTTGCTTTGAAGGTGCATTTTGTGATTCCAGCACCTTCTGTTTTATTCATTGTTCACTATATATCCTTCAGAAAAGCTTATTCACAAATTTGAGTTGATGCTCAATTCCAAAGTTTGAGATGAATCAGATTTTTTGTTTTGATCCAGTAAACATTTATGTGTAGTATAACAGTGCCATACGATACTGTGTATAACAAAATTCTGGATCCAGAATTTTACAACAAAGCTGCTCTTTTATGTGAAGGACTTTGATTTGGGCTTAGCTATTTCACACAGTGATTAGTATATGGACAAGCAACACTCTGAGTCAACTTTTAATTCTAGTTAAAATATACTCACTTTTTTCTTCCACCGAAGGTGTCACCATGGTCGTTACATGGATCTTGCTTTCGTCACCATCTGTTACAATAATTAGATAATTATTAGCAATTCACTGATTATTGGTACCATTATCTACTTTGTTGCATCAAAATAAATCAATTTTAACATCAACTTTTAAAGGTGCAACGAGAGATTTCACATATCAGGTGTCCCTCAAAAATCTAAAGTACTGATTTTTGCCCTGATGTAAAGCTTTCCATCAAAAATAGCCCCTTCTGAAACGATTAAGCTGAGAAATGTTTCTTTGGTACAGAAATTGTGAATTTTCTAATTTCGTATAAGAGCAAATACGAAATTCAGCCAATGTTTTATATTGAAATTTAAGCAAATCCAAATCACATTTTTTCTCTCTTTCAAGACATTTGTAGCCAAATAGAAGGTAAGAAATCTATTGAGTGTCTAATCTATATGAAATTACTATTATGACACAATATTTGGGTGCTTCAAAATCTCTCCTTGCACCTTTTAGTATAAAGGTGTATAATGATCCTTGCACCTCATTTTTTGTTTATGGTTCACTAGACATGCACAATAAAAGGTTTCCAAAATTTCAGTTGTTTCTGACGGTGCATTTTGATGTTATGAGCAAATGTTTGTATCATGGTGCCCAGAGGCTATTGTGTTCACAAATACAAAATTTGCAAATCTTCCAGATTGAATTTGTATGTAAGATTAAGCACACATACTGCATAGTAGTACATACTTAGACCAACAGTTCAGATGATAAAACTGTTTTACTTTTTTGAGGCAAGTTGTGGGGGGGGGGCTGTAGATCATGGAATGCCCCTTTAATAAGGTGCATCAGCTACCTTAAAGGTGCAACGAGAGATTTTGGGACATATGTAGTGATTTCATAGATAACTACCAATCAATTTCTTACCTTGTATTTGGCTACAGAAATGCCTTGAAAGTGAAAACAAAAAGTGATTTTCACTTGTTTAATTTCAATATAAAACATAGGCTGAATTTAAATTAGAAATTTCACAATTTTTGTACCAAAGAAATAATACTTGGGTTAATCCTTTTACATGGGGATATTCCGATAGCTTTACATTAGTGCAAAATTCAGAATGTTCACAATTTACGGACATTTGTCATAGGCGTACCACTACCCAGGATGTTGTCGCCCAGGGGTGCCATGATCTAGGCAGACATCCCCACCCAAAAAAAAATTGGCATGGTTTGGGTCCGGGGGGTGGAGGGGGGTTCACTCTCCAAGGGCGTCGTTCGGGGCTTTGTTCTAGGGTTTTAAAAGCACATTTAACATGAATGCGGCATTATCCCTGAGCCCCTACCTGATAAAATGGGGGACCCAAACAAACTGATAGGGGAGCCCCAACCAACCGTTGTAAAAGTGAAGAAGATGGATGTTAGCGGATGGGTGTGGGTGTTTTCCCTTCTGCACAAAGAGTGGAACCCTTGTATGACTGCTTGTTATCAGCAACAAAGTTGAAAGGAAAGAAACCATTTCAAAGGGTTCAAACCATATATTGGGATAAATATATAATAAATTTCATAGGCATGCGTCAGCAGTCTTAAAAATAGGATGTGAACAGGGAGGGTAAGGGGCATTGCCCCTGACCTGGCCTTGTGAGAGCCTTTGGACGACGAGCATAAACAAGGATTAGAATAGTAACGTTTGAGGTCACTTGTTTGGGTTACATGGCATTTTTTTTCACCTTGCTGCCTTTGCAGGCAATTTTCTGTTTCTAAAACCCAGTCGTTAAATTCTGCATACTATGTCATTGCTTGAAGTGGACCAATTGTCCAAACACTGTGTAACCAACAAAGAAAAGGTCTGTTATGTTGGACTATGCGATTTGAGTTAGTTTGCATGTAGGGTTACGCACGAGTTTGTGGGAAACGCAACTCAGGGCCCCGGTTTTCATTTATCCTGGATCTGGGGCCAAACTATTGGTGGTACTGTGGTTTTTTTTTTTAATGAAAGATATAGAATATTTAATTAGGATAGGGTGGGTGCAAGAGGGAGTGTCGATCCCCTCCTGTAAAAGCTCGAAACACTTGCGATATTATCTTTCAACACAAATTTACTCATCACAGGCGGAGGAGAAATTAAACTTGTAGATGGGTTTCTATAACTAAGAATAGGCTTCAAGGTATGAGAACAGCTGTAAGATTCTTAATCAATGGGTAGGTTTGTTTTGAATGAAGAATTGTGCAAGTGTTCGTGGCGAGAGTTCACATCTCAAGTTTAGAGCTGGTGCGCAGAAGCTGGACAATAGAGTATTATTCCCTTCCAAGACATTCTCCTGCAAAGTTGGTAGTTAGAAACCAATTTTGAAATGCTAATGTGGAATAGAAATGCTATAGAGGTATGCACCAAGGTATTGAATTTAAAAATAAGAATTTGTTTTTTTTAAGTTAGTTTTTTACCTGGGGTTTGCCCACCACTTACGAGCCCCCTGGGTACGTGCTTTGCCGTTATTTAAATCTCTCGTGCACCATTAGAGGTTATGGCATGCATATTTTTAGCTTTAAGGCATTAGTAAAAAATTAATGCAGCACACACCAGTTTGACGACACATAATGCAAAATATACAAGAATAAACCAATATATTATTAAGTTAAAGCGCCCATGGGTGTGTATGGGGGGGGGGGTGAGGTTGGGGAGGGTAAGGTGCATTTTTTTTATTAATAACTGTCTTGGACCGCAGGCCTATAAATTTACTAATCTAATATTTCGTATTTATATTTGTTATATATAATTAACTGCTAGATGAAGACCATACCCCTTAAAGAGGGCAGGGCTTGAAGAATGTGGGAAATTATGGGGGTTAACAAGGCTTAATAGTTGCGCCGCAGGCCTATAAAGTCGCAATTAAAGTAACTAGCTTGCGCTGCAGGGGCCTATAAAGTCGCTTAGCTAAATGTTTTGCGCCGCAGGCCGATAAAGTCGCTTAGGTAACTGTTTTGCGCCGCAGGCCTATAAATTTAATAATTTTATGAATATTTAGCGGTTTTAATTACATAAATATTATGATTTGAACCTCGGAAGGATTGTAAAAGTTGAAAAAATGTCCACTATAGAAAGAATAACAGCAGTTCGGAGGAAGCCAGTCCACATAATCCTTTGCCGCACGACATATTATCGACGGGGGTATGGCGTTTGTTGACTCCCTTCTTTCTTTGTCGCCGGGAAGAAAGCATCGGTTTTCAAGTTATCAAAACAGCTATACGCTAGAGCCACGGTCCGAACGGTACACAAACTCAATGGTAAGCATGCACTATGAATTTGAAATTGCCAAGTCCAAAAAAGAAATAAACATGAATGATGCCAAGTCCGCTTTCATAGCCCCGTTCTCCTAGCCCGACAAATCATACAACCTTGCCTAGACTCAGTATCAACGTTCAATCCTAGACTAAGTTACCCTAAATTTACCAAAATGAACCAACAAAACAGTTATACCAACTAAGTAAAACTGCTGGATATATCCACTGAAACTTGGGGGAATCATGAGGCGGAAAGGTATTACGAAAGTACGAGTAGAATTTGTAAACACAGCAGCTGAGACCATGTTGTGACGTAAATCATTTGGTCAATAGTCTCATATATGGTGTCGTTGTTTTAATCATGCCGCTTGCGGCTTAAGGGGACCTCATCAATCATGTTCACTCAATCTTGCGCTCTAAATGTTGAAAAAGATAGGTGGTTGGCCTTTGTTTGGACCACTCCTCAATTAGAAGACACTGTGTTGAGGGCTCTTTATGACCAACTCAAGGGGAAAACACCAATAAAATAACAGAGGAAACCGTGGGTGTGAAAAGGCCGCCCCCACCCAAAGTAAGGGGCATGCCTTGAAGAAAGTTAGAAAGACAAACATGGCTCCCTCAAAACTGCTCCAGATAAAGTAAGAAGTGCTGGGAAGAACATTCAGCAAACATCTCAACACTGAATTCCACAGAGAGATGAAGAGAAACAGTACTTCACTCCATCCCAGAACATGGCTATTTAACTCAAACAGGCATGCCTTTCTCAATCAAGAAGTAGTAGAAAGAGGCCACTTAGAAACTGAAAAATAACAAAGCAAGTGGATGGGCTAAAATCTCTGCTGAAACCCTGAAAGCAGGTTGGCCCAGCTATGAGACAGATACTGTTGAAAAACCAATCAACATTGCCCGGTCGGTTAAAGGGGAATTCCCAGAAGACTGGAGCAATGGACTGAAACTCTAGTATACAAGAAAGGTTGAGAAACTAGATCCCGCCAAATATAGAGCAATTACTTTACTGTCCATCCAGGGAAAGTATTTGTAGAATGATACTGAACCGGATCCAAGACACCATAGATGACTACCTTGGGAGGAAACAATGTGGATTTAGAAGCTCAAGAGGTACTACTGATGTCGTATTTATTGTTCGCCAAGTGCTTTCTAGTGCTCTAGAGATAGAGAAGGCCAAAGAAAGACTCATTCCTATACACTGGAACTTTGTCGATTTTAAAAGCAGCAGTGATACCATTTGGAGAGAGGCACTCTGGAATGCTTAAGATCAATTGGAGTAGACAGCAAGGGATGTAGACCTAATGAAAAGAGATGAGCAAACCTATGTAGTAGTGGTGAAATGAAAAACTCACTGACTGGTTCGAAGTCTTAGTTGGTGTGAGAACGGGATGCCTTCTATCTCAATGCCTCTTCAATCTCTTCTTAGAATTTTTAATGAGAGGAGTTCAAAATCTAGGCTCTTCGGAAGCCAAATCAAAATGGGAGAGAGAGATGAAAACAACAACATTCGTTATGCCGATAACACAACCCCGATGGAAATGGTCTTTGAAAGTTACCGCTTCCAACAGAACGAACTGAGAAAAAAGCCTGCCAAAATGGGGAATGAAGATCAACCCATCTAAATGCAGATCATTCGAGGACCAGAAGAGACCTCACCCTTAACCAGGAACCTATTGGACAAAGTGTAATGATTTGTCTTTCTGGAAGTAAGTAATGTGATTCAGGTTAAGTCTGACTCAGGATTTCTGAATACAATCTTTTAAGAATATAATTAAAAATAGTCAACTAGAACTAAGATAGTCACCTGAATGCTCAATTCCAAGTTTTGAGATAAATCGGATTTTTCGTTTTGTTGCAAGTAAACATCTTAGGTGTATAGAACAGTGCAATAGGCGGTAGGTGCTATAACAACATCCGGAACTCCGGACTTTTTAAACAAAGATGCGATTTTTTATATGAAAGGACTTCGATTTGAGCTTAGCTATTAAACAGTGATTAGTACTTGACCCCAGCATTTTACATGCAAAAACACAATTAAAAATTGTTTAAATATTGAGGGCGCCCTCTCGGGAATATCTGAGTCGGCCTTTAAGGAGGACATCAAAGGGCGTACAAGACTGGCCAGCATGGGCATTCGGTATAGAACTCCAGGAAAAAAAATACCATCTGGAGCAATATGCATCACAAGATCGCTCAAAGTCAGATCATATACCAATCTCGTATACTCCCCATTGCCACTTATGGAGCAGAGCATGGGTATTGCGCAAGATCAGACTGCCAAAAAGTAGAAAGCTTTGAGAAGGATGAGACTGTTCGTCCCATCTAGGAGTGAACCTTATGAGACAAAATTTAGAAAATGATGTGAAATTAGACAGGTAAGAACATCACATGCACCATCACGGATGCAGTCACAGGAGACGGCTGAAGTGCGTTTGGACATGTAGTCAGGATGCAGGAACACAGATTACCATACCAAGCAATCCGCAAGGCCTTCAACAAGCGTAGGAAGCAAGGTTAACCCACCAGGAAGATGGAAAGACCAGGCATCCCCAAGGACACAGGCTTGGACCTCCAACATGCCAAATCTATTGCAAAGGGCAGACAAGAATGGAGGAGAGGAGAATTACTCCATGAGAGTAGCCAAGGGGGCCCCCGTCCTATGCAGTGTAAAGTCACAGTCCAAAGTCAAGTCAATCGTGTGCCTCTAAATGCCCTACAGTTGATTAACTAGCTTCTCCCCAGGCTGGTTTCAAGAGGAACGTATCCAAGATGATGAAGAAACTAGTGAAAATACTGTTTGACACAAAGAAGCGCATAGCCAATACGAGAATCATTTGCCTGATCGTTCATTGTATTACCATTAGAAATTTAACCCACTAGACTAGCGCAGCTCTCGATAATGACAAGGGGCGTTTTGTTTTTGCAGAACTATGATTACGTGGGTCTATTGATATGAGAGGTTCCCGGTGGCACGGAACAAAAAACAAATTTGTAGACGAAAACGTACTTGGGAAGGTCTCTGAGCCGCGTTGTTAGAAAGAAATAAAGCCTATATGATTCGTTTTGGGGAGGGTAAAGCGCCCATGGGGGTATGGGGGGTTTGGGGAGGGTTATTAAGCGCCATGGGGGGGGTGGAGGGGGGGAGGGTGGGGGAGGGATTAATAAAGCGCCCCTGGGGTGGGTATGGGGGGGTTGGGGAAGGAAAAAAAATAAAAAAATTAAATATGGGGGGGGGGGATGTGGGGGTGGGATGAGGATGTGGGGTTGGTATTGGGTGGGGTGGGGTGGGTGGGGGGTATGGGGTGGGGCGGGTGTGAGGTAAAGCGCCATGGGGGTATGTATGGGGTTTATGGGGGTTGGGGAGGGTAAGCGCCCATGTTGGTTGGGGGTGGGGGAGGGTATGGGGGGTTGGGGTGAGGGTTTGACGTTAAAGCGGGCCCATGGGGGGGGTAGGGGGTGGGTGGGTTGGGTCGGGTTTTAAGAAAGCGCCCATGGGGGTACGGGGAGGAGGATTGGGTGGTATGGGGGGTTGAGAGAGGTTGGGGCGAGGTATTGATTATTAAAGCACCCATTGGGGTAAGGGGGTATGGGGGGTATGTATGGGGGTTGGGGAGGGTATAAAGCCGCCCATGGGAGGTATGGGGGGGGTGGGGGGGGGGGGGTGGGGAGGGTTGTAGTTTTTTTAAAGCGCCAAGGGGGGTTGGGGAGGGGGGTTTAACACCCATGGGGTTATGGGGGTGTGGGGAGGGTAAAGCGCCCATGAGGGTATGGGAGGGTAAAGCGCCCATGAGGGTATGGGAGGGTAAAGCGCCCATGGGGGTATGGGGGGTGGGGAGGGTAATAAGGCGCCCTTTTTTTTTTGATTAGGAAACGGTCTTGCGCCGCAGGCCGATAGCCCCTTAAAGGGTTTCAACGAGAGATTTGAGGCCCCAAATGTTGTCATAATAGTAATTTCATAATAGACACCCAATAGGGTTCTTACCCTTGTATTGGGCGAAAGAAATGCCTAAAAGAGAGAAAAAAAGGTGATTTTGGATTGTGCTAAAATGTCAAATGTTAAAAAAACATAGTGAATCGTTTTGTCCTATACGAAATTAGAAATTTCACACTTTGTATCAAAGAAAAAAATCAAGCTTCATACTTTCAGATGTAGGTTATTTTTTATGGAAAAAGCTTTATATTAGGACAAAATTCAGTACTCTCAATTTTTGAGGGCACCTGATATGTGAAATCTCTTGTTTGACCTTTAAAGAGGGCAGGGCTTGAAGAAGGAGGGAAATTATGGGGTAAAAGTGTTTGTTAACAAGCTGTGCCGCCGGCCTAATAAAGCCCGCTTAGCTAACTGTTTTGCGCCGCAGGCCTAAAATTTACTAATCTAATGAATAGTTATAGACTATTGAATATTTATGAGATTTTGGAATATTAATGAGTTAATTACATAAATTATTCATGAAGAGAGGTTGCGCCGCAGGCCTATAAAGGCCAGTGAATCTAATGGTCTCTTACAGTGAATTAGGGTTAGGGCGAAAAGCCCAGTGATCTACTCGTTCCAAAAAATGATGTAAACTAAAAAAAGTCGGCGACTTGAGCCTCACATTTTACAAATCTTTTATAGGTCACAACACAAAATAATATATCTAGCAGCTGAAAGTAGACAATTCCCCATTGGAAGATCTATAGGGATATGTCAGTGCATTTTGAAATTTGACCTTGACCTCTTATGACCTTCATGACTTGTATGAATTTCATATATGTTTTCACGAGAGAATTTAAACTGAGACTGGAAATGACCCTTTAACAACATTGATCACCATAGTGAGCATACACTTTGACAAAGGGGTCTCAAGCTGATTCAATCCATTGGTATGTTACCATGCAACACAATCTAAGGAGGCGATAGAATTTTTGGGTTTGTTTGAAAACAATTTGTGGGTTCCTGTGACCTTACATGACCCGTGGACCCCATAACAAGTTAGGTCACATCTGCCTTAAAAGTCATGTTTTTATGTGTTAAGAATAGGATTTTACGTGGATCACATGCCGTGATCACATGACATTATTGAACGTGACAATTCCAAAACTGGTTGCATTTTGGGAGACCCAATACACCCTTAGATATCGCAGTGTTTAGAAGGCCACTTATACTTGGTTGAAGTGCGGAGAATTTGGGATGTTTCAAGTTAACACATGCAAAGTTAGTTCAGGTATTCATTATTAGGGCGATTTTGACACCATGTGTGTGAATGTTGCATATGGGGAATGAAGATTGCAAACTCAGCTGCACTACTAGGTATCTTCAGACGCAACTGGGAATGAGTGTAAAGGACACATGGTACAAGGCACAGGGAACTTTGACACGGGGAAATATGTGGCGAAAACAATAACACCCTTCGGGCAGAAAAATTAAATGAAGATAACCTGGATTATTTCTAATTAGCCTTTTCTTCCTTCTAAACTGAAATTTACCACATCAGAACTGAAAAGCTAAATGCAAAAATGTTCTCCTTCCCTCACCACCCATCTCTCCATTTTCCCAACTCTCAATCATCCTGAGCACTGAAAATATACATGCATAAACATTGATTGGCAATTTTGTATTATGTACCTTGCAGCAATGGCTCCTTAATTGACTTGCTCTAATGTAAAGGCCTCCCATATTGGGTTTGTACGTTTTTGGTTTCCTGCCACACTCTGAAGTTCCAAATTTTACTGAAATTGTGCGGGGTGAATGAAAGTTAGGAGTGCTGTTTGGGAAAGCACTTATCATAGCCAAATTCTGAATGAAATTTACTTAATAGGCCAAGGTAATGTTGGCGGTTCAACCTGGAATGGAAAATGATTTTTGGATGTCAGAAATGTGGTCATCCGCCGGATTACCAGTAGGGTTAAAATGGGTCGTTCCGATGCTAGTATTGCGTAAATTGGACAAAACAGATAAGCCATTTCAAATGCTGGCCCTAAGCATTATTGTGAAACCACATAAAAAAAAAAAAAAAATAATTTAAACTTGTTCTATCCAATTTGCAGGGGAAATGTGTTTAGAATGCGAACATTGCAAGGAATTCACGCTTCTGCTTCTGAAACAGCCCCTCCCGCACCCAACTTCCACCTTGACCACTATGCACCCCATTCGAAAAAATCCTGGATCCCACTAATGTTTCATATGTGGAATCGGGCTGGGTGGTGGGTCCGTTTTGTATTGAGTAATCGAAATGTGGCCAAAAAGTTGTGTTTGGCTGAAACACATGAAATTGAAACTATGATGTGGGTCACCTACCTTTAAGCTTGACTATCTTTCAATAGAAACACTAGAAATTTAGGGGAGGAAAAAATCATTTTACCACCTTCTTTAACAATGAAAACCCCGATTGCTTTAAAACAACCTATATACATTTACAGACAGAATACAGACCTTTTCCTTTCTTGTGCAGATAAACAAATTCTGAAGAAGTGGTTATTTTACAAATTACATATTTTATACGTCATTCATATATACATTGTTCATTGTTGCGTTAAAAGTGGAACCGCCATGATAAATATAACATACCATTCTGAGAAACAGACTCCCTTACGGCTCTCAAAGCATACATTTACGGTTTCCAAAAAAGACTATTTACGGCTTCCAATTTTAGCCACAATGTAGCCCTGTTTAGCAGGACCATCAAAACAAAATTGCAACATGGATACACGCGAAAGAAACCAGTGCAGTGACGGTAGGCTGTACAAAATCAGCCAAGATTCCAGCGGTAAGTGTTCAAGAAATAACATGAAAGTGTTGAACATAAAAAGCAGATCAGGATTCAGAACAGCATGTCCATGTTTGATGGTATTTATCTGTAAGTAGGTGATGACAAACTGCAATATGGACTTGTCGGCATGGGTCATGTTGGTTAGGCTAGGCTAGGCTTAGGGCATGCTGGCTAGGCTAGGCTAGGCTAGGTAGGCTAAATCTCAATTTTAGCTCATTGTTTTATAAAATCTTTTAACCATCAATGAACAATGAATATATGAATGACGATATAAAACAAATGATGTCCTTATTCGAGCCTCTGGTTCAAAACTATGGTCCCTCGGTGACTGCATAGTGGTATGTGTGGAGGGGCTGCGCCCCTCCGCAAAATAGCACGATTGCACGGCACCTCGGGTACATCGTTTTAACAAGAGTCTTCATGTCAGTATAAGTTGTTAAATATTAATTATGCAAAAGGTTTTCAGCTGATATAAAGATCTGATTATAAGGCAAAATTCTGTTTGGACTTTAATGCCACCCTTGTTATATATTTTTGGTATATTGCACTTTATTCTGATAATATGCAGAGGGAATGTGCTATTTACTTTGAACATTTAGAACTTTTGTACAACAGGCTGTCTTTAGCAGGAATTCCCTATAGATAGCCCACTGTACCACTCATTATAGCCTCATGAATATTAAAATATTACCCTAATCCTATTGTTACTATTATTTGAAGTGGGACAGGGGTGTGGATAATGGTCACAAACATTTACTTACTGGTCCACTCAGACAGCACTTCTTCGTAGCACCACACGTCATTGTTCCTTGTTTCGTTGAATATAGAAATAGCCCTGTGGTATACATTCCCATTCTCATACTTCTCATCCATTTGCCCACTGAAGTTTGGAATGATAAATGTCATGTTAGCAGTTGCACTCTGGATATTTAAAACCAGGGTAGAGGCTGGTTTATCAAGGGGCTTTGCAGCAGAACACCTGTAACCCCATCTTTTCTTTACTTGGATTGTGCCAGCGAGGATGAATTCTACAAATTTAAGTGACAAGGAAAAACTAGTTTAATGTTAAAGCTAATTGTTATTAAGCAATAATGTTTAATTTCTTTACAGATGAATCTACAGAATTTGAAATTAAAATAACAACCCCTTCCATTTTAGTATTGACCACCCCCTTATTTTAATATGTCAAACAAAATCATGACCCGTATTTGATACACATTTTCCCCTAGGTTTATGCAAGATATCTTATCCATCGAGTTTCAAGAGTCTCGCTGTGGAGCTCATGTGTTAAAACATCAACAGTAAACATTTATGCCACTGATAGTCTAAATTTAACAAGGTGAGTTACCTTCATGTACATCCAGGTATACTGTAACGACCGTCTGATTCAATCCCCCAGAATGCCGACATTGGTACATATTTGAGTCATCTTTATTAACTTTGGGTATTTGAAGAACTTGTTCCACACAATAATTTTTTTTATTTCTCTTGGTACAATTTTGTCGGTCTTCTAAAACTTGATGACCCTCAAATTGCTTGTACCAATGTACACCTTCATTAGGACTATGATAGCACTCCTTGGCATACGGAACACCCTTTTTGACGACCACCCATAAGGCATCTGAAATGGATCAATGCAAAGCAATATTCATATGTCATTTAACAGGCATCTGAAATAATTGTGTGCATAAGTGTAATAATGTCGTAATTGACATTAGGTAAGATGTGAGTTTTTGTAAATACAGGTAAAATGCAATTCAAGCTATAGTGCCAGCCCCAAATCAAGAATAAACATTTTTAAGAAGGAAAGAAGGCATTCAAAAACAGAAAACAACTCAAAATTCAAAGTTTGATCAATCAGTGCAAACTTGGTGAATGTTACTTAGATTATCAGGCGAATATGTAGAAAAAAATACATCGGTCCTCGGACCGCTTGTGTCGCCTGCCATCGCGGTTTGTGAATGATAGGCTTCACATGACCTTTGACCTTGATATGTGACCTTTGACCTTGTTACGATGCTTAACCGTTGGTATGCGTGAGCGAGGTCTCGGCGACTGGTTTTCCACCAAGGAGAATTTAAGCAAAACTTTGGCAATGTTCTTCGGACTGCTACAGTTCACACACATCCACAAAGAAATACACAAGGAGACACAGCAGCTTGATTTATCAAATATATTACGTACTGCCTTTAATCATAACTGTAAATGCTAGATTTCACCTCCTCCATCCTATGTTGTGGGAAGATGACCATAGGCAAGACTGGAGGCAGAACTCGCAAGGGCATAACCCAAAGGCATACCCCATTTGAATTTGGAGCCAGCTTTTATAACTATCCACCCGTCTTGCCACTTGCCCCCACATAATCTGATTGGCTAACTGTGGTGGTTCATCACATACAAGCACCTTACTTCCTGATTGGTCAGACTGTGTTCATACAAGCTAGCCCTCACTCTGATTGGTTACCGGTGCAACAAGAGATTTCACATATCAATGTCCCTAAAAAATGCGAAAGTACGATTTTTGCCCTGATGTAAAACTATCCATCAATATATCTCCCATTTAAAAGAATTAGGCTGAGAACATGTTCTTTTGTACAAAAATTTTTAAATTTGTAATTTCGTAATCAAAGGAGGCAAATAAAATTCAGCCCATGTTTAATATTGAAAATATTAGCGAATCAGTATCACCACTTTTTCTCTATTTTAAGACATTTCTGTAGTCAAACACTAAGGTAAGAAATCTATGAAATCATCTATATGAAATTCTATTATGACATGCTATTTGGGTGTCTCAAAATCTCCTTTGCACCTTTAACTTGTGTATCTACAAAACAGAGCAGCCACACAGCTTGTGATTGGTCAGTTTTGAGTTTCCTTTCAAATATCGCATGGTCATGTGACTTTTGGGGGTTTTCCAATTCCATATAAATTGTATGATGAGCTGCCATTGGCTAAAAAATCATTAAATCTAAAACTATACTAACAAACTGATATAATTTAGTGTTTGAAGTAGCATAATATCATGACAGACCTCATAAACAAATTAAGGGTTTTGCATGTAAAACTTAACTCCAAAACCAGTTTGGTTCCAAATGAATTCAACTTATGAGAGTCAATTTTACATGTCAAGCCCATCATACCACTTGAACCTTGGTAATGTGAACCTTTGAACTCATCAAGCAAATGGGGGTCCTGTTGCCCTGTGACCCTGGTGGTTTAAATCCATCAAAGTATAAGTGGATATTACCGGCAAATGTTACCCCTTTCTCACAACAGCACAGAATCACAACAACAGACATCACACAGTGGAATCAAAGGTTATCCAGAGGTGAAATGTTTTCAAATGTTAGTGTTTCCATTCCCTAATCAGCGATGGCAGTGATACACTGGGTTTAAATTTTAAAAGTCAACCTGTGCTGTTGGCAGGTGCAATTTCAATCATAGGCCACCTATCCTCTTTGTCAAGTACCTTTACAGAGATAAGCGTAGTTAAGCAGCGTGATGCACGTAATGTGATTGTGCACTACCGCTAAGCCCCGCCCCTTCTGGATGGCGCGCACGTACCTCTTGTAAAGGGTCATTTTGTAATCGTATAGCATTTCTTTTTGATAGAAATTTTAACAACTTAACAAAAGAGGACCAGTTAGTTCCAATATGAGGGCAAGGTGCGGAAGCGGTCCTCAGCGCTGACCCGTCGGCAGGGTATAACACTGATCGAGCGGCCCTGGTTCAAGCCCCGCTAGAGTCGGTTTCTTGATCATACTCAACTAGTTCCCATAAGTCAGAAATTACAATAATTGCATAAAGTGTGATTATGGAATTTCTCTCGCTCCGACCCATTGCTTAGAAATGTGCGGGTGCATTCAATGGTGACCGGCGCCTCATGGTTTGGGGAGTCATTGTAAATGGTGGTCCAGTGTTCAGACAGTCCATCCCTGAACCACGTAAAAATTGCAGACTTAATCAAAAGTATTTTTTGAAGATATTCACGTTTTTGGCTGCATATTGAGTGACGTCATGTTGTACAAATTTAAAAGTTTCAGATACATTTATGTATACTAGAGTGTGGCCTGACGTTTCGATCCTAGCAGGATCTCATCAAAGACATACTGAAAAACAACAGATAAGACAAACAATTTAAAAAACTTCCCACACAGCCTTTGGTCCCGTGATTTCTTCCCTTGGGTTCTAAAAGTTAGCTCATGAGTTGCCCCAGTATTACTGTCATATTCAAAAGTCCTGAATACTACCTGTAGTCTCCTATGACTGGAAAAAAGCAATTTCTTCCCCATACACAAAAACGGGTGATACGCAAGGCGAATAATGAAGACCCTATATCGCTTACCCCCCTCCGTTTCACTGTAACAATTGACCATATCATACTTCACACATTAATGACATATCTGGATAGTAAACACATTTTTAACCCAGCACAACACGGATTCAGAAGTGGCCACTCCTGCGAGACCCAACTCCACATAGCCATTCATTATTTTTGCTTTCACTTAATACAGATCCAACGGATGGGTAATAATGGACGTTTCGAAGCCGTTCGATACGGTGCCACACAATCGTCTGCTTCTTAATGCGCAAATATGGGTTTAAGGCAAGATCAACTAAACTGGTTTATCTGCTTTTTTTGAAGAATCGTCTTGCAGAGAGTGTGGTTGGTGGAGACTTGTCTGAGTGGGCCGAGTGGAGTCCGGAGTCCCGCAAGGGACGTCTGGGCCACTATTATTTCTTATCCTCCACCATGACCGGCCAGTGGTATCCACTCAACAGTACGGCTCTTGCAGACGATTGCGTCATATACAGAAATATCACCAACATTAACGATACACATCTACTCCAGCATGATCTTGAATCACTCTCAAAATGGTTGCAAACCACTGGCAATGAGCTTTCAATTCTGACAAAGCTCGTTTTTTACGTCTTACTGGATCAGATCACCTATTATTAAATTAAAAATTAACAGAAATGGTAACATTACAAGAGAAACTTCGCAGACATACTTGGGGTCGAGAGCCAACAGGATCGAAAAGTGACTCACACATACAAACCCAAATTGTCGCTTCTTGCAAACAAAACTACTGGGTTTTGTAAGGAAAATCTTGGCATCTTTGTCAGAAACTAAAATATAAGCCTATGTCCTCACTGTCAGACAGTTCTGGAATACTGTTCCGCTATATGGACCCACACACAAATGCATCTGATACAAAAAGTGGGCACAATACAAGGAGGCAGCTCGGCTTGTCCCACAACACATGATTGGAAGACCAGTGTTACAGAACTCATACGGCGGGAAGCTCGAATGGGACATGCTTTCAACACGGATAAAAACTTCAGACTATGCATTTTGCAAAAAGCCATTGGGGGGCACTTGGCACAATACCAGTCAGAACTATCTTGCGTCCGGCCCAGAGCAAACACGCCGATCACCACGGAAATCCCTATATTGAATAACCAACACATCGCATGATGCCTTTAAATACTCATTCATACCACGTACTGTTAGTGAATGGAACACTTGCCGCCGAAATATCTATATCGTGATCCGAAGATATTTACGTCATCAGGAACCAAAAACAATAAGCACAAGACCAAACATCAAGGATAACAACAAGATCGTGCGCATCCTACTTCCTGCTCGTTTAGTCCAACGGGACGTTGTGCAGTTTATTCTAAGACAAGAAAGAAAAAAGAAGAAACATATATACAATCAAGGAACAAAAGACAGGAACCAAGCTCAGGGAGGGTGATGTTGTAAAGAACTGGGAGAGGAAAGCTGAAAAGAGAACAGTGGAAGTTATTGAACAAAGATATGAGACGATAACCAAGAAAATGGGGGCATGGAGAAGTGGAGGACGATGAGTGATGGCAAAGGGACTGGGAGAGCCTGATGAAAAAGAACCAACATTTATTGTGTCTAACAAATAAATCTAAGTACTTCATGTTTATTTTTTATCGCAGGTATTGCTGTTATATGGCATATTTGAAAATGATTAGCTTGGATTAATTTTTGATTTTGGAGTATGACTTAATGTTACTAGTGCCAGGCAACGGTTCATTGGGTCTATAGTATATCTAGTACTCCATAGTTTGATTAATTTAGGGAATAGGGATAATTATCATTTATGGGACGCCATCTTGGTTTTTAAAAATGGCCTCAAGGATGCTCAGGTGACACCCGGCATATTCTTATTCTACACACCCTAACTATTAATTTCAGCAAAAAAATTGTGTCCATACTCAACTTTTTTCCAGTCAGGCCATTAACTTGGGACCATATCTCTAGACATCATTTCCTTTTTGAATTTAAATGATGAAATATGATGGTCACAATGATAACAATACAAGCTTACATTTTATTTTATTCATGAATGAGGAGAATGAGATATAAATCAGGCAGTGATAGCAACCTAAAAAAGTTTTGTTCAAGACGCTTGGCAGTCCCCTTTCCAAGGTACATCCCTGTAGACACGGCGCCCATGCAAAATCTCCCCCCCCCATCACCACACCACCCACCCACTCCAGGCCTTAGGCAGTGCTCATGCAAAACCGTAAATGAAAAAACGGTCTCCGAAATCTATTTCATCGACCAGTGAACGAATCACTCCGCTTACGAATTACTAATTACAAGTCAAACACCACACACAATCTCCTCCATAATAGGAAATGCTAACTCATGAATCACTACACGAGGCGGGCCGAGCGTATGTGTTCATTCTGTATTAATACAATCTGATGGTCTGCCCACTTACGTAACTGCCCAGTACAAATGTACACACTATAGCTCATAGTCTCGTACCATTCGGCAACCAAGTCGCAGTACATGTCAAGTAAGGAAATAGAGCGTATGATGTGGCCACATATATTCATAACTCATAAATGCCCATTATATGGAAAAGCAACATCCCCCCCACCCCGAAGAAATATTTTTGCAATCCAAAAAAAAATTCATGGAAATACATAAAACCGGCAGACCAATCTGTACAAGGCTGTCTGACCAGGCTGGCGAGCTAAACCGCACACACCTGTGTTGGAATCCGGTTACTAAAAAAGCTATGGCTATGTATCAAATTACATTCAAGTGTATGACAGTGCGTTTGTTCAAAATTATATGCCGTTCCGGTAGTTCGCTGGCGAAAATTCAGATTCAGACTGCCTTGAACAGCTCAATCTCAATCATAGCTGGCGATAACACCTGAAATATTCAAATTCATGGAAAATAACAATGGCTCCAGATAAAAAGCGTTTGTTCCCCTGCAAACGGGGTGGATTGACCCTTCATCAATTGCACCAGCTTATTGGCTGGAGTCAAGAATCATTTTAAAATCATTGTCATGATATTCAGGGGAAAAATATGGGGAGAAAACTGAGAGAATTTAATGCATTTACATGAAATTGTGTAATACTAGACATGAGAAACCATGTAGAACGATTTTTAGAATTTAGAAAATATTTGAACAAACTTACTTCCCAAGGGTGTGCCACCTTTGTAAATGCTACGAGATCTGCCCACTGGACTATATAGGAGGGGAGGGAAAATGACTCTGGAGATTTTTTTTTAAAGAAGTGGCAATTGGCCTGATGAGGACTGGTTGCATTAGAAAGAAATCCAGCTTGACCACAATTCACATGAAAGTTGCTAAAATAGTATAGTGGTTATTGTACCAATAAGGCAGAACCGGTAGACAGAATTGAGGATTGGTAGGTGTCCGTCCTGCAATCATTGCAAGCGGGACACCAAAAAAATTTTAACACATTAAGAAAAAAATAAGATGGACTGTAACCCATAAACAGTTTGTGGGGGCACATGGTGCAGTGGATCAGCGCTGCCTCATAAACATAAGGTTGGGTATTTTCGGGAAAGGCACTTTATCGCTTGCCTCTCTCCACCCAGAGTATAAATGGGTACGGAATATGCTGGGAATGCAAAAAGGACTCGCTGTGCGGGAGGAGGGGAACCCCCACAGCAACATTATATGAGGGAGTCTGCCCAAATGCCAGGGACAGAGAAATGGGCACTCCGCCTGAGAGTTGGGTGAATCCCTGCAACAGATCATACTTTTGATTGCCGGGGTATACGGGGGTGATGGACTGTCTCTAAGAACTAATCCATTAATTAGCTTGTGGGGACTTAACAATTTTGTTAAAGGCGATTGGGATGCCTCTAGAAAAAAATATCCCAACAAGTATCTTAAAACATTAACATAAGGCATATTAAATCAATCATACAACACGCATGCATGCATGTGCCTGTACACTACCGCAAACTGTGTGGACTTACTCGAGCAGTTAATGGAGGAGTGTCTTACTGGGCGTGAAGAAATGGCCACACAGCACTGAGGACACACTCGGCATCTTTTTCCATTACACTTTATAAACCTGCTGGATATCCTGGACATTTCCACCTTGCAATGTTGAATGAAGTAAGTGTAAGATTAAGTACACCAACAGACCCACTCCCAGAGCAATCCCTATATGCCGCTTGCTTAACAAAAAAAATGGTGTTTTATTAGAATAAACAAGGCGGGAATCGTATTTACGCGGCGTAAATAATATGTCCCTACCGGAATTGCCATCACACACATTGCGATAAATGCAAACTAAACACCCACCCTCCGAACCCCACCCCCTCCCCAACAACTTGCAACACCAACCCCCACACCTCATTACACCCCACACCAAGACCCCGTTAAAACGCCTCAATTCCCCAACACGCCACGACCTCCACAAAACCACACAACGAAACTACCCCCTCCCCAACACCCGCACCCCTCCCATACATCGATAACCCCCTGCCCAGCTACCCTGCAACACCGCCCCCAAACACCATGCAAAACACCTACCCTGCTCAACACCCTGCAACACTACACCCCCTCGCCAAAACCATGCCACACCCCACCCTCTCCAATTACCCGCACTACCTAACCCTTTCCAACACACCACCCCCTCCCTAGGACAGTATTCTCATGTAGAGAAGGAATTGGGGCCTATCCGATGTACCGTTTCAGCAGATAACAGCATATTACGATATTAATTAGATCAGTTGCATACCTAAGCTGCAATATCACATACTTTCAAAATTGCAAAAAAAATGTGCCCCATGATAGGCTCAGCAGCAACGGAATTTTGCGTATCCAATGTACAGTGGCCTAAATTACCAATTACGCTGATTTGGGCATATTAATAGCTCATTTGCATACTCAATTTGCCCAAAAACGTCCAAAATCTTAATCAGGTCGAGAACTCTTCAGCCGCTTCCTTACAACCAACATACATCATTATCCGCCTTACTGAACTCCAGAAAACTGTACACAGCCTTGCAGGAAAATTTTATAAATTCTGCAAATTAGATCTAATTAGCATATTTACGTCCAACAATCTAATCAGGTCGAGAACTCATCAACCGCTTCTTTCCACCAAATTACATCATTGTTGCCCTACGGAACTCCAGTTAAACGTATTACAACGTGGGTAAAAATTTTTTAAGAAAGACAAACGAGACAGACGGGACGGACGGCTGCTCATTTGACAGTAGGTAGGCCGCCCAATTTTCGGACACTTAAAAGGACTTGGCCTAAATATGTAAAAAATAATTACGATATTTACCCACCAAATACATCCATGTAATGACCATGTCCAACTTTACTTGTGGCATGGAAATGGTGTTGGCAATACGGGTGCATGATCACCATCGGCGAACAATTACATCGAAGCACTGTGCCAGTTTTCGGACGCCTTTGCCCGTTCGGACAGTACATTGCAAGTTTTCGACACTTCAGGAAAAAGCGCTGTACGTCCGTTTTTTGTAGGAACAATTATAAAGTGTAGTTATTTTGTATTCTTCTACATCCTTGGTAATTATTGTTGTTGTTGTACTTGATTGTTTTATTTATACACTGTCGCAAGTAAACGTAAGTCGTGACCAAGTGTTCAAGTTTAGGGCCGGCGCATGCGTGAGTATAGAACGGCCGTCTTCAGCAGGTGATAGGTCATGGAAAATGTGGAATAATACAATAAGACCGAAGATGTTGACGACAATGACCATGACGATCAGTGATGACGATGACGTATTAACGACAATTAACGATGACAATGACGATGGCGACGATTAGGGGGCGAGGTATAACGCTGACGTCATGACGTGATGCGGATTTAGTAGTTATTTATTAATAGTATTTTATTATTGGGAGGAGGAGGAAGGCTGCTGAGGAGGAATTAGTAGGAATTATGTTATAGGAGGAATTATGAGTCAGGAAGATTGAGGAGATTATTATGGGGGTTGGACCAAATTGGAGATGGTAGTTTTTGCCATAACAGCTAGAAATGTTTTATTTATAGCTCAAAAGGAACATTGCAAGGGTCCCTGCATGGGGGGAGAAAATATGAACTTTATACTGATACCCAAAATCTAACATTTCCCAGGGGCACTTATTGATAAGGGGACCGGTAGCCTCCGTGACAAGTATAAACAGAAAGCACCCAAACAGTATTTCTAAGAGCAATTTGCTCCCTAAACAGATCAGTAGCGCAGTTAGCTACCAGAAACAAGTATACCTGTACTATTACATAACGTAGGCGTTATTCTAGGTTCACTAATCCGAACATTTGTCTTTATACCGGTTTTTTTTTATCCAATTGTCGTTTTAGCCGAAGCTGTGTTATTCCAAAGGTTCATTTCTATCAAAGGTTGCAGGGATCCGAAAATGAAATAGGTCGTTGATCCACATGGAATTTAAGCAATGAATCTTATTTAATTTCGATAAGCGAACCTTACTTCTTTTTTGAATAAAGAACCTTTGAATTAACACACATACGCCTTCGGATTAAAACCACCTTAGGAAAAACATGAACTTGCATTAAAAGAACCCTCGTAATAACGAAAATTTCGGATCAAGGAACCTTCGAAATAGCGATTCTTAGGATAATACCCATTCGGATAAATGCGTGCGTGAACCCCATTTCCCCATACCCCGAGGCCGATACGGACCTTGCACCCGTACCCCGTAAAGTTAATGTTTCAAGGGGGGTCATAATTGCATTTCAACAATTAATGTAACTCTAATTCGATTCTCAAAACCCACAATTATGTAGGCGCAGTACCTGACCCATATGACCCACTTTTTTTCTGACCATTATGATTCGGAAACCCTTCACGGGATAAAAGCACTGTTATTCCGTTAAGGTCCTAAAAAGTTGAAAAGTGTGTCCGAAAGAAGGTGTCAGATGGGTTCAGGTTACGGAAACGCCCGCGTTTGAATGCAAATACAGACTCCATGCAGGACAGACTTGTTTTGTTTTTGTTTTGGTTTTGATAGACCTAAAAATGCGTATTTACTAAGCTTTCATTTAGACAATACACCCGTTTTATTAAATGATTGGTGAATTTTAGACCTATCACGTAACGTGCATGCCTGATCCTGAAAAAAAAAAAAACCTTTTGAAATACGGTAATCATGAAGGGTCTGTCATCAACTTTGTCCAATTTTCATTTCGTCTAATAGTAACTTGGTCTAAACTGCGATAATCTAGTTGCCACATTATGGTTTATAACCATAGTCTTATTGTCACTTGGATCAATATTGTAGAGAGATCTCCGATATTAATTATTTAATTACAAAATGCCTTAGTTTGCGGGACGATCGACATTTTAGCGCTTACCTATTCCAATTTCACAGGTAGTTGTAGCCAGTTACCAATGCAAACCGCGTAAAATCTCAACAGTTTGAAAAATGGGGGAGCTCTTCAAAAAATTGTGACTATTAGTGCTTTTTAATGTTTTTCCATTTTGGGCGGGTCGTGTTATTGGGGAACACTGGTAGTGGGTACGACGGACCCACCCCCTTGTTGAACCAACACCGGGCTCATGCCTTCTTCACACTAAGTTCAATTGCCTACATCCCTCTACCTTTTCGTTTCCAGTTGCAGACATTTTCAAGGGGTGGGGGTAAAGGCGGAGAAGCATATTTACGGCTCTCACTAAAAAAAAGATTACGCAAGGTGAACACGGGGACGGTCCCGCGGGACGGTGTTAATACTATCAATGTAATTGATAGTATTAATTTTCCACACTCATTGATGAGGGGCAGAATTTAGACTCACCTTTGTCAGATAGGGATGTGTGCGGCACCGATTTCCGAAATAGGGGGGCTTGTGAAATGATTTTGCGCCGAATAGGGGCTTGGGAAATGAAATCGGACCGATTTTGCAGGCTTGAGAGCTGAAATTTGGCTAAATTCACTTGAGGCAAAAATTTCCTGAAAAGGGGACCTTAAAGAACTGAATTATGGGGGTCTGCGAACTGCTGGGAGACGGAAATGAGAGGGGGTCTTAAGGGACGCTTATACCTCTTTCCAATCTTAGTGCCCACCAGTAAGAGTGGAACTGAGGGCGTTGTATTGGGCTTGTTTTCTTTATCTCGTTTTCTTTTCTTCTTTCCATTTTTTTTAATTATCTCTCCTCTCTCTCTTTCTCTTAACCTCTATTTAAAGGGGCATTTCGGATCCACAGCATCGTCCCCAGACTTACCTAAAAAAAAGTTGAGATTTTTAGAGCATCTGAACGTAGCCTTATAGTAATCCATGTTACCAAATCTAGGGCAAAATTGTCGGATATGTACGAAAGTTCGCAATTTTGTATTTTCTGTCCGGAACGGACAAAAATTTACAGCACAATGGCCTATGGGACCGGGGAAACAAATTGCTCATTACACAAAACCGACAAGATCGGGAGCAACGCCAATTTTGTGAATTAAAGCTTTTCAAGGATATCTAATGCACCATGAATAAAAAGAAGGTCCTGGAATCCGAATGCACCTTTACATTTAAAAATGGGTGGACGGATTACGGGGAATCGGGGATCATTACGATCGAAAGGAATGAGGGATTCCATATGGTGTCCATATGGGGGGGGGGATACTTATTTTGGTAGTTTGAAACGCAGGATTTAAAATATGAACGTCATTATACTACCAGGGGAGACTAATAAAACTAGACAAAAGAACCGTAAGATTTACGTATGAACCAATACTATAGCAAATACTAACAAAATCTCAACTAACAATAAACAATAATAAACTGAATATCGTTATTTACAACAGAAACAATCATGGGGGTGTTACAAATAAAATAGTACAATATCAACAAAAATAAAATATTAAAAAATAAAAATATAAAAACACAACAATAACACATAAAGAAATAAACAACAAATAAACAATGTTCAGTTTACGTATCCAAACTAAACATATAATAAACTAAATGGTGGTTATGTACAACAGAAAAAAGTATGGGGTTTTTACAAAGTATAAATATTAAAAAAAAAGTAAATAAACAATAAAAAAATAAACAAATAAATAAATAGATTAAAAAAAATGAATAAAATAAGGAAAACAAATCTGTTCAATTTAATTGTGCTTAATTATTATGAGAAATATCGGCCTAATAAAAGATAAAATATCAACAAAAATAATTAAAAAAAATATTAAAAAGAACAACAATTAAACTAAATAAAACAACAAATAATATTAAAATAAACATAATGTTCAGTTTAATTATCGTCAACTAACATTACAATAAAATAAATGTGTTATTTTGCAACAGAAACAATTATGGGGATTTTTACAAAGCTATAAATATTAACAAAAAATAATAAACAATTAAAAAATAAAACACAATAAATAAAAATAGATTAAATAAATAAATGAATAAATTAAGTAAACAAATAAGGTTCCGTTAATTGTGCTTAATTATTATTAAGGCAATATCGCCGCTAATAAATATATAAAATATCAACCAAAAAGTAAAAATAAAAGAAAATAAAAAACAACAAATAAAGCAAAAATAAAAACAACAAATAATAAATAATGTTCAGTTTAATTATCGCAAACGAACATACCAAAAAACTAAATGTTGTTATTTACAACAGAAACAATCATGGTGGGCTTTTTAAACAATCATTAATAAAATATAAAAACAAAAATAAATAAACAAGTAAATATTTAAAATAAAAAAATAAATAAATGAATAAATAATAAATAATGTTCAGTTTAAGTATGCTTATTATTATTCAGGCAATATCGCGCCTAATAAAAAATTGAACACAACCATTCAAGGTTGGCATCCCCCCACACGTATTTATAGAGGGCGTCCAAAAACTGGACATGCGCAAAATTTCCTTTCGTTTTCAGGACAGTCTACATGCAGTCGGCTGCTTCGGTAGAAAACAGACAAGTGGACTGCAGCAAAAAAATAATAGTTACATGACAACAATAAGGTTAAAAATTAAGAGTTTTGTGAATGGCACAATAAACGACCTACCGAAAGTGATCATGCCGGTATACGCTACCTCATACGTAACATGTTTGATTAGTAAAATGGGGCCGACTCGCCACACTTATCCCGCTGTTTCGACACGACACAACAACACGTAGACGGCTACAAGGTAGCCATTTTAAATGCAGTCTGTATTCGGTCTTTAATTTGATGGAGAACCAATGTAGTGTAGAATTTAAGAAATGAAACCACACGGCTCAAAACACACATCTGTCCGAAAACTGGCATTGTCCGAAAATAGGGCGGCCTACCACCATGAGAGAAAGTTGAAAAGAACTTTGAAACTTTAAGTCGACAAAAAAGAATCACATTTTCACTCACTAACATCCAAACCAAAACATCTTTTAACTCTGAGGGAAATAAGAAAACTATAGCAGTGGCGTAACAGGGGGGTGGCAGCTTTTGCCCCTGTGGGGAATCTGCCCCCTGGAAATTAGTGATTTTCTGACAATGTGGCCCAGGCCCGTACGCAGGGGCCGGGTGCGGGGGTGCAGTCCACCCCCCCCAAACACCAAAATTCCACAAAAGAGGAAAACAGTCCACTTTTGCCGCTTTTTTGATAAAAAGGTCCACAATTAAGAGCGAAATTATGACAAAAAGTCCTCTTCTTGGTGATGAGATGTTCAAACAACGGTCAAAATGGGGACCATTTTAGGAGGTAGGTCCATTGTTCCAAAAAAAGGTCCACTTTTTTCGGAAAAAAATTAAAAATATTAAAAAAAAAATCCGCGTACGGCCCTGCATGTGCCTAAATTCCATTAAAAGCAACATAGGCCTCTGCATACTAATAAAGTTTTAAGAGGCGGCATAATTGGCACATGGCGCAGTGTATATGTGATAAAAATAAAATTGGCATTATCGCACCTGATAAGCTATAGTACGTGCAATCACCCCTTCAGAATTTGATCCGAATGTAAAAAATTTGGGGGTTACCCCTACGCCGGCCGAAAAATTTTGCGCCCATTGACAAATCCTGATCCGCCCCTGATGCTTGCCTCCTGAATATGTGTGCCCCCCCCTCCTGCCCCCCTGCAAAAAGCTAGTTACGCCCTGCTAATGGCTTTTCTTCAGACACCAAAAATTGGCCACTTCTGGTAAAATCTATGGGTTCTGAGGATGAGGCATTAGTGATTGGGCCATGGACTTGCAACGACTGAGAGACAAAAAATCAAAGTTTGATCATGTGGAAGTATCAAGGTAACAAAAACAGAGATTTCATAATTACCTGTAAGATGAATGCCCCATATTAACCATGTTAACAGAGATACTAGAAATACCTCTTGAACTTGTCCCATCTTGTCCATCTATATGTAAGAAATTAAAACAAAAAAGACCTGTTAAAGCAGTATTACAACTAGAAAGCACTAAGTGCATCAAGTACACACAGTAATGATAATACAGTGCCTGAAAAAAAGGGGAGGGGGAGTGGGCACTCAACTATGATGTGCACATGCATGACCAAAAAACATGTTAAAAGGGGTGTTTTTTTAGTGTCGGGTGCGTCACACATGTGACGGGTTTAGGGTATCAAAAATGCCGATTTTAAAGAAAAAGAGTAGTTTTAAATTTAGCTCAAAGGTGTTCAGTGAGTGGAGGGATTATTAAAATTTAATGACAACTCAACACAATTGTGTCATATTGTGTCATTAAGATAAAACCATTAAACATTATATATCAAAATACGATGCAATATTAAAACTTCATTTCAATAAATTCAAATTACAACAATAATAAATAGATACACATCATACACTGATGAATCAGATCATCGCCCATCCATGTATCAAACAAGATAAACCAATTGATTGCAACAATGCACATAGAAAACAAGCACCTACAAAAACACAGCTTCACAAAATATACTGATAAATTCATAATTATCATTGTACACGTCATACACTGATGACAGATGGTAAGATGGTAAAGTTGATGAAATGACAGACGTACGGGATCAAACAGAATACAATACAAAAAACCGTTTTGTTAGGTTTATGATTTTATGTTATCTTGAGACAAGGTACAATAGATATTTCCATAACAGATGTCCCCTAAAAAATTGGTGAATTCTTAAGCAATACTCAATTCAGCCTAATGTGTTTATATTGAAATTATGTTCTGCTGTCGCAAGTCTATCATGAATGAAGAGGAAGATATGTAAACCCCCAAACCAACCCCCCAAATCTCTCCAGCACAAAGTGCAGGCGAGATAAGAGAGACCAATTTGGCCCGACGGGGAAGGCAACTGCCTCAACCCTGGTTGGAAATCTGATGCACCAATGGCCCATGAATCGGAGCAAATGACTTCCCAACCCAACCATGTGGAATCGAGAAGGGCCTAAGAGAAGGCACAGCGCTGACCCGCCCGCCCCCTAAGCAATGCTTCCCAAAGGGAGAGAAGATAAAATAAATAGTTTGCAACTGAAGGATGTATTTGGTTGTTGTGACTCATTTGCACCAATCAATGATGATCACAAAACAAGGCTGAGAGATGCGCTGCCTCACCCTAATAGGACAACTGAGGGCGCCAAACAAGGGTGACAAACATGGGAACCAGACAATAGTAGGACATTCAGATCGAGTTTAAGTACCTTGGATGTCCAATTTTGAGTGTCCAAGGGCAATTGAAGCGGAGCAGAATACTTCCAAACCCAACCAGGTGGAAGCGAGAAGGGCCTAAGATAAGGCACCTAGCGCTGACCCGCTCCGCCCAATGGCCCAAAGAATGAGGTTGAAGGGTATCGATTAAAATGATTAATGCAATGGAATCACTGAGCTGCAGAAGAAGTATCTTGTAAAATAATAAATGACTTCAAGACAACAGTACCCTCAAATCGGTAGGCACTTACACAAACATTGAGTCAGGAAGCGCAACTATTTATGACCAAGTTAAAAAATGCAGATTCTACACCATAAGCTCTTGGACATGTTGAATCTAGCAGATTGGAAGATCCATGGTAAGATGTAAATACCATATCCAATACATGCCCTGTGGATCTCTACCTAGGAAGTTATAATCGCATGGATGCCTACACTAGGGCATGGTCTTGTCCGTGATTATGACAAGTATATCAATTCAATTAGTGCTTTGCTAGGGTTGGGAGAATCTCATCATGTGAAACCATCAGCGAATCCCCAGTATTCACCACGACTACAGACAAACAGGTTGAAAAAAAAACTCCGAAGTGGCAACATGCCGAGCATCAAGCAAAGGTTGGAGTGGCATTGTGTAATGAGAAGTCAAAGGTACCATGTGTGTTGAAGGAGCACATTAGCTATTGAGCTTTGACACTATATAGAGATAATCGTACATAATTTGGGCATTGGCTATTGAAGGCCTACGCTTGAATGAAATCATATCATCGTGTACAGGGCAGGAATACAATAGGCAAAAGCCTTGCCCTGAAGCAGGATAGGAACTATAGCATCGCCAGTTAAAATAAAACTTCACCCTAGTGGCCAATGCCAGTTCGAAGGTGGAAAAGGGTTTCTTAACTGTACTCAGTACCAACAGCCCATGAGTCCACTGAATTAGGTGCTAGGAAATAGGTCTGAATTGACAAATTGATTGATGGATGCAGTGCTGTACAACAGAAAAAAAAGCAAAGAGTTCCTATCAGCAAAGCATGAAATCAAGCAACAAGTATTATCACTTCCAATATATCAAGAAAGCATAGGCTGGTTGTTTAGAATGTACAGCATTCACCGGAGACACCTGTGGTCTCTGCTATCACTCTTGGTTGAATGAGGACAAAGGTCACACTACCCAAGGACCCCCTGCCTCCATGTGTCACGAAATAGATCAACACATGCACCAAGCAACTTCATAATTCTGACCTCTAAGGACCTCTATTACCTGACCCCCCCACTTCTTGAAGGGTAACTGTGGGGAACCATCTGAAGGACCATAACAGCCAAGTGGCATGAAACATGTGGTGTGTGGAAACAGCTGGCATTATGGCTTAGGCCTAGCATGTTACCACAGACACACACCCCCTACCAAAATGATGACCCTACACAGACTCCAACTCCACAGCTATCCCCTATGACTTCTTTGCAGATGAGACACAAAAATTGGATCTTGGAAGTGATGATATCAATATTAAAGTGTATGGGATCATCTAGTTATAGGGAGAAGCATTTGGCTGGCTATCGTATGGTTAATCCGTGGTTATTGGGAATTGGGCATCACTGGTTAGTATTCAAAATTGAAATCATTGTAATCAAAACAGTCTTCGATACTTTGCCTATAACCACCTGGTGGTTAGCAGTTACTTATTCGCTGTGTGCATTGTTATGAGCTGGGGTCTTATGAATGGTATGGGATATTGGCGTAGCTAGATGGACGTGAACCTGCGGATGCAAGCTGTAATCGATGTGGGCTAAGAGTGTTAGTTACCTGGCTTAGCAATATAGAATTGTCAATAAGCCTGCTATGAGGAGGGTTACCAAGTTATAGACAAACATGAGGGGCCTCTGGATGATTGACTATCAGAATTCTATTACCATCTGTTGACTGTATGAAGAATGCCCTTAGAGACAATGCTTTAATGGGGAATAGCTCCATCCATGTTACACAAGTGATATCCTGAATTGGCTCATCTGGTTTGTTGAGTGGATATCCAACGAACAACTCAGACAAAAGGGGCAGTGACCAAGGTGGAGCTGTACAAGACCCAAGGCAGGTGTGTTACTATAGTACACTCCTATATGAAGATAACAAAATGAGGGCGCAAGTGGAGCCTAACCGTAGGTCATAAATATACATGAGGGAACAAGATAACTTCGGATAAGAAGACTGTGTAGATGGAGCTGTCACAGCATAGCATACATAAGGGAATAAATAACCCAAATTCCGAGGAAAATGAGGCGAAGGCCTATACATGGCAAAAGCTGAGCTCTACTAATAGGCCGCAAGAAAGTGAACATAAGGTAAGTACACTTATGAACAACGTGATGAAAGGTAGAACCTAATTCTTGACCATAAATATATAATACAACCAAAACACGCGGGAAGATCTGAACTTTGACAGTAAAGTGAGAAGAAAAGATTATGGAGTCGGCAAGGCATACCGTACAGCATATATATGTGAAGGGAAGATCTGAAATCAGATTGTGTAGGAAAGAAAACAAAATACATAGGCCGAGCATGCATAGGTAGACCAGTTGTATCACGTTACTCCCATATAAATGTACAAAGCGATGGCGTAGGTCCCGCGTACCGGTCCATATAGTAATAAATAAAAATGGGAGGAGGATGATCTTAATCACGGAAAACAGGAGATGGCATATGAAGAGCCATCCAATCGCATACAATGACCAATCGAGTAGGCCACATGGCATAGGAAAACCATTGTAAAATATATGTGGAGGTGTCCAATGTAGCAGAGCCATACCATAATAACCAGACCTTAAATTCCATTTGTAACACTAGCTCTGATATCTGGCTAGCCCTATTTCACATAAATATGTAACTATAAGAGGGCTAGCAATGGTGGAGCTGTACACCCAAAGAGGTATGGCATATGTGAAGCCTGACGCTATATGGCAGAAAGTGAGAGTGTCGGTAGGCTTTCCATATAAACACAAGGTATGGTGTTTGTCACACACTAAACCATCACAACAGAAGGGTGGTGTAGGCAGGGTTACCATACACAAGGATGTGACGCATAAATGGGCCCTACCATAAAACAAAAGTGATGGTGTAAGCAAGGCAAAACTATAACAGAAAGTGATGGGGAGGTTAGCCGGACCAAGTAAACAAAGGTTAGGCTGGACCCATACTTCAGTATACGAAGCAGGGGAAGGGTGAAGGCCGAACTACAACCGTCCTGATAATGGATAGGAAATTAGTATAAGGCAGAGCATAATCCACAACACAGGGGGACAGATAGAAAAGTGATGGAGTAGGCAGTGTCTTATCTAACAATTAAAACGTGATGGTGCAGGTAGAGGGGTACCATAACAGAACTGATGACGGTAGGGGGTCATATATATACCATAAAATTAACCAAAGGATGATGCAAAGGAGAATCCATACCATTTCACAAAAGGATGGTGTAGCTAGCCCCACTCTATATACTCAAAAGGTGAAGTGTAGGCTAGACCTACCATGTAAAATCGGAGCTTTACCTATACGGAGTGATGCACCGGGACATACCCGAAGGAAAAAAAGCAATGGTGGCCTAGCTGACAGAGCGGTACCATGAACCAAGGTTGAGGTGTGGCGGGGACCATACCATAATCAACAACGGTGATAATGTAAGGCAGGGAATACCTTATAACAACAGGATGGCGAGAAGTACAATATGTAACAAAACAATTAAAATGGGTAATTGACAGAGCTAGCATAAAACAAAGTGACAGCATAGGTGGGACCGTACAAAAAAGGAGTGGCCACAGTGGAGCTGCACAATATAATAGAACATTTAGATTTGGCATCACTCAGCTATAAACAACTGAAATTGGCCATCAACCAATTAACAAGTAGAGGGATCGATGTGACCTAATATTGGCAGACACTAACCAAACTGCACAACTGGGCCGACAAGCTGATTTTTGGGGACCTGAACCGGCTATACAAACATGTCCAATAGAAATGCACAATCAGCACTGTGCAGGAAAGATACCAGTCTTAAACAGCTTAAAGAACCATAGAAACAGATGGCCATATTGACTACACTGAAATAACTTACAGGCATCACCATGCTCTTTAAAACATGAACAGTGTCATAACAAATGATCTTTGGGCAATGCTGAATACCAAAATGTCATAGTTTGTTCAGAAGTTTTGCTGGCTTACGTATTGTTCGCTTGCTTCGTTCAGGACCGGATCCAGGGGGTGCCGGGGGTGCCCTGGCACCCCCCCCCCCCCGGCCGCTGGAATTTTTGGACGGAAAGTGCTGCTGCCTTTTCCGCACATCACCCCGCAGATTTATATCTACGTACTATCCATTAACACTTTGCATAACAAATGTTAACCCATCAACCTATATTTTATACTTTTTATAGCATTATATAAAATTGTTTCTTAATCAACTTTGCATGGAAAAAGTGTTTTTGGAAGCTTGATATACGAACTCTCGAGGGAACACTATTTAATGCTTAATTCAAAACTTAATCCATCAACTATAATTTTACTTATTTAAATCTGATCATACCTATATAAGCATTAAATACACCATGTAGCGTGAACATTTATCAAGTTGTTGCTATCGAATTTGCATTGTGAAAATGTGTTTTGAAGTAAATATTGAAAGGGTTCTGCGCTTTTCGCGCGGGACCCCCCCCGCACCCCCCCCGGACAGCTGATAAATACGAACTCTGCATGAACGCTTTATACTTAATTCACACAACTTAACCCATCACTATTTACTTTTTAAAATGTGGGCTAATCATACCTTAATTGCCGTCAACCACTTATAAATTTCATTCAAGTTTGTTTCTATCAAAAAATCTGGGGAAAAATGTGTTTTGAAAGTAAACATTCCAAGGGTTCTGCACTTCGCACGGGAGGGGAACACCCCCACCCCCAAAACCCCCGCACCCCCCACCCCGGAGCAGCTTGATATCGCAACTCTGCATGAACACTGTATGCTTAATTCAAACAAACTTCCCATCAAACAATATTTTTACTTTTTTAAATTTTGATCATATTATAAGCCTATTTCAAATTGTTTTCCATCCAATTTGCATGGGACAATGTTTTTTGGAAGCGACACAATTGCAATGGTTCCGCACCCACCCCCAACCGCTTCATATACTAACTCTCCATGAACACTTTAAAATTCAAACAAAACTTAACCCTCAACCAGGCCTCATATCATTACTTTTTAAACCGATGCTAATCATCCTATATTTAAAGTTAACCACTTAAAATTTTCAATTTTCTGTCAATGCATGGGAAAATGTGTTTTGGAAAGCAAATATTTCACGGGTTCTCACCCACCACCCCCCCCGTACGCTTGATATACGAACTCGCTCCCCCACTTTATATGCTTAATTTTCAAACCAAACTTACCCCATCAACTATATTTTACTATTAAAATGATCATACCTATAAAAAGCTTATAAAGTGAACCCATTCCAGGAAATTTCAATTGTTTTTGATTCGTGGACCGAATCCCCACAAACGCTTCAGCTGGTAGACACATTTCTTGCTGCTGGTAACACATTTTCGCTATTTAAGTAAATACCTCCTTTTCAGGAGGCTCAGATGTCGATCTCGCGCGCAACAATTCAATGGAAACCCAGGGAAACCCATATAGCGATGAATTACAAAAAATGGTTCAAAAACCATATTTGAGTGATAAATTTAAGCCAGAATGCCCCCATACCATATAGGGTGTGTTCTTTAACAAAGAATGGTGTTTGTGGGTCTTAAAACAAATTATGGATGGCGTGTCTTTCTACGAAATCCGACTTTCCACGTAGATTCAGATATTCACCGTTACTCCCCGAGAGCGCCTATACCCACCTCGGGCAATTTCCATCGGTTATCTAAGAGAGGGTAATGAAGTCAATGGAAGAGCCGTTGTGTGTTTTTTTTATAAAATTTTAGGAATTCCTGATTCCACCCCCCCTAAATGACCCTGTCATATTGGATCTCAAAGTTCCCCTTTAAATCAAGTGGCATAGATGGGCATTGTAGCAATTCCAAACAAGTGATTGCGCCTGTTTGCGTAAAATAGCTACATCGAATAAAACGCTGATCTGATTCAAAAAATTGCGTCCGTGTGTCGAAGTGAACGAAAATGACTGCAATAAACCGTCTTTTTTCAAGACATTCTAGTGAGCTTAGTGACGCCGGAGGCGCTTTTAGAGGCAGTGATTTAGCATGTGAACCAAAAGTCGCTGTGGATATAATATATGGCCCCGTAGTAGCCAGACTAAGCACGATTCATTGTTTTGATATCATCGACATCGTGGATCGCATGCACTGTGATTTGGGATTCTAATTTTATACTTGGTACATGGTTGTGGCAATCGCAACAAATTGGATTTGCACGTTTCCATGAGTTCGTAAGGGCTACGATGATGTACCTTGTGAAAGGAAGGGGACGGGGTGGGGTGACCACTGTTGAGTGACCCTCATGTGCCCTTGGTGACCTCATTTGACCTTTGGCCGGTCAAAATTTTTAAACCTTTCCCGTCAAGGCTTGTGTGTGTCAAGTTAATATCTGAGTTTCCGTAAGGCGTATAATGGATTGTACTTGGGTGGAGGAAGCGGGTTAAAGAGTTCTCGACCTGATTAGATGTTGGGCATATTTCGGGCAAATTACTTATGCACATGACTAATTATATGCAAAATCGCTTAAATCACTTATTTTATAAATGGTACATCGGAACATGTAAAATTCCTTCACTTTGCAAAACCCATTATTGTGGTGCATCTCTTTGCGCATTTTAAAGTTCCTGATACATGCGGCTTGGTATGCAAATGAGCTATTAAATTGCATAATTGCTGTATCCCGCTAAAACGGTACATCGGATATTGCAAATTCCTTTGATACTGAAAAACTAACTATAATACCATACTCTTTGTTGGAATCATATGGAGGTGGCGGGTGGTGTGGGGCCGGGTGGGGGTAGTGGTTGGGGTGCGTCAGGGAGGGGTGGATATGTTTTGAGGTGGCGGTGTGGGGTGCGTCGGGGTGGGGTTCGTTGGGGATGGGTCCGGGTGTGTCGTCTGGTGGGATCAGGTGGTTTGACCTGGTTGACCCCATGTGACCTTCGGGTGACCCCATGTTGACCTCATGTTACATCACGTGACCCTGGTGACCTCTCACGTGACCTGGTGACCTCATGTGACTTTGGTGAACCTCACATTACCGTTGGCCCTTCACAATAAGTGTCGGGAGGTGTCGGGTTGGGGTGGGGCGCCAGGGAGGGGCAGGTTTGTCAGGGAGGGGGAAGGGTGGGTGCTGGGACATGTTGGGGTGACCTCATGTCACTTGTGACCCTGTGTGATCTTTGTGACCTCTGTGACCCCACGTGACCCCACGTCACCTTGGTGACCTTATGTAACCTTGGTGACCTCATGTCACCTTGGTGACCTCATGTCACCCCGGTGAACTCATGTCACCTTGGTGACCTCATGTCACGTTCGACCCCAATTCACAACCGCGACGGCAGATGACACTAGCGTTCCAATGACCGTGCCATTTTTTTTACTTGCATTTTTATTCCAATACAAATTTGTCCTTAGTGATAATATCATATATTTTGACAACAAAAATATCAACCATTTGGAGAAAATTATTATCTTAGACAACAGGCAGCAGCTATTAAAAAACACCCAAAATCACGCCATTTTTTTAACAATGGCCTGCCCTTGGGCCAGGGAGTGTTAATCATAGCTCCCATATTGGTCCAGGGCAGTGGTCAAAAAAGGCATATATCTATATCAAATACAAAAATACAATTAGCGGTGTAAATGTGCATAAAGCCAGCTATCAATTTTCAATCACTCATTTATTAAATCAGTTCTCATGGGTCCAGGGCAGTGTTAAAAGTATATTCATTAATTTATACATGTCCAAAACATGAAATAACCAGACCATCCATCATTACAAACATTAAAGGACGCAGTTCTTTAATTCATTGTATCAGTTACCATTTAGTCATATTCATTTTCAGGGTCCCCATCCCAAAACGGGCTGCACAGTACCACCAGTCAAAACCACCAACCACAGGTGCCACGACTCCACACGGGCGGTGACGCTCTTTGTTATCATCAAATTTGCATGGGAAAATGTGTTTTTGCGAAAGTAAAGTTCAAAGGTGCTGCGCACAATCCCCCCTCCCGCAGCACACCCAGTAACCAACCACCGAGCCGAGAGTGGGGTCCAAGGGGATAATTGACCCCGGGCCCGGGGTCCTCAGGGGCCCGGGGTCATCTGCACCCGACGAATTCCTTATTCTACACCACCTTATCTATCATTTTTCAGCAGAACAAAATTGTGGTCCCATACTTCATTTTATACGGTCAGGCCATAAGTTGGACCATGACTACCTGACTAATTGCAACGTGCCATGACTATTTCCTAAAACCCCCCCGGCCCCCCCAATATGCAGGGCCTAACAACAAAAAAAACATGGACCAAATGAGTCAACCCGCTACCAAAAAAAACAAAAAAAAACATCCCAAGCAGGCAAAAAAAATCCAGCCTATGACTTGACAAAGAAAACAAACTTGGTCCTCCAAAAGCCACGAAAAAAAAATTGGCCTCCACACCAAACTTCCACACACCCCCCCCCCCCCCCCCCACACCCCCCCCCAACAGACCCCCCCCCCACCCCCCCCCGAAGTTATTGGTGCTCCCTTATACGACAGCCGATACCGCTTCTTCGGCGTCATGTTGGTTTAGGACGCTTGGTCCCTGCTACACAATTCTTTTCTTAATAGTACGTCAGCCACTTTAAAAGGGCTATAGTTTTCGATTTAGGTGGGCCGAGTAGAATAAATGCCAATGGGTACCCCAGGTGTTAGGGACCATGTGTGGATCGTCACCTGGTGGGATGTAGAAATCAGAAGTGGTGCAAATTACATAAACATGTAAAAAGTAGGCCATATTTTGAATATCATAGTCAAATTTCTTTTTACAAGAAAGAAATAAACAAGCTTTGTGACATGAAACGTCCTTGCTGGCATAACCTGATTGCCTTTGGGCAACTTTTAACTTGACCAAATTTGTAATGACACAACAGATACGTTTTTTTTTTACGTTTCTCACTCTTTGTGAAAGGTTTTTTATAAATTCTAACACAATTGGCAGAATCTTCCAAATCATTTTCATCGAACTAAGCTTAAGAGGATCCTACCTGTCATTTAAACATTCAACTGCTTTCTTAAAATCGGTTCAATTAAACACATGTTTTAATTTAAACCCTCTGAGAAACCCTTTTAGAATAAGTGATTGTCCAGCTTAAAGTTATTTTATTAGATATTATGTACGATATTTGTTCAGATACAGCACTGTATTATTTATATGCATTCACCTTTTTTTCAGATTTCTTAGGGCATAATCATTTAGTCAATGCACACGATTAAGCCACGAATCTATCTGATATAACCGAATCACTAACTGTGTAAATTCCATTGGCAATGGATGAAAACAGGTAGCCTTTAATTCATTGATATCCTCTGGTTGTGCGTGGGCGGATTTGTCATGAAATTTGCACAAAATTATACAAAGAGTACAATTAATAACCTCCATGAAGATCACACTTCAGTATTTTTTGAGAAATCAGATTTCTTGCTGTGCAATGCCACCATTTTTGGTACACCTGTACTTGCACCCGTCTGATTTCTACACCCCCAAAAAAATCCACCCAGGTTGATGGATCCACACATATGTCCCTAACCCCTGGTACCATTGGCATTTTTCTACTCGACCCTACTCGAAAACTATAGCCCTTTTTCAAAGTGGCTGACGTACTATAAGATAAAGAATTGTGTAGCAAGGGACTCAAGCGTCCTAACACCAATGAACCGAGAAGCTCTATCAGCTTGGTGTAAAAAGAAATTTGACTATGATCTTCCACATATGTTCCTACTTCGTTTACATGTTTATGTATTTAGCAAAAAGGTGTTTATAACGAAAGCTGCACAGGTGAGATACAAAATAGACATAAGGCAAAGTTTGATTTGTGCTGATCATAATGGTTAAGAATACATCTGCAGGCTTAATTCATTGCGGTTTTATTATTTCTAACGCCTATTGCCATTTAATCAATCTAGCGGAGGAGAGGGAGGGGAAGAAAGGGTAAGAGGGAATATAGAGAAGATAAAATAGGGAGAAGGGAAAGGGGATGAACTAATATCGTGTGCATTTGTTGTTCCTCAGTTGTTAATATATATTGTATGCCATGAATACCGCAGTACATTCATGTGTTGGAAATCAAGCACCTGACAGCAGAACGGACAATGATGTTAACTGTGTAAATCCCTTGGAATGGAATGAAAAACAGATGCCCTTTAATAACCTCTTATATCTTTAGCTTACGTGGGTGGATTATCAGGGGATTTGCCAAATTATACAAAAGAGGATAATTAATATCCTCCATGAAATGAAAATTCCACAGCTTCAATATTTTTTGAGAAATCAGAGTTTTATCTGCTGCACCACTTGTTTTTGGGACACCCGGTATTTGTTATGGGCCCAAAAGGGGTCAAAATTGACCCAAATTAAGATAAAAATCATGAATGGTGATTTATTTATCCGCCTTCATATTGAATGTAATACTAATAAAATTCCCCACTCTTAGCTGTAGATTTCAAGAAAAATTTAATTGTTGGAATCTGAGTTAATTTTGTCCTCAGAAAGGGCCAAAAGGGGTCAAAATTGACCCAAATAAAGGTAAAATCATAGAATGGGGATTCCAACTTCATATTAATGTACAGTATTTATTTTCCCCACTATATGCTGTAGATTCAAGAAAAATTTGAATGTTGGAATCTGGGGTTTTTTTTACCCCAGAAATACAAAAAAAGAAGTCAAAGTTTTGACACAATATGGTAGAAAATCATAGAATGGTGTTATATTTTTCCATCTTACTTTTGAAATGTAACAGTTCATTTGCCCCCCTATATAGCTTAGCTTGGAAAAATTGAATGTTGGGATCTGGGGTTAATTTTGACTTAGGAGGGCCAAAAGGGGTCAATTGACAAAAAATAGGTTAGAAATCCATAGATGGGTGATTATTTTTCGACTTCATATTGAAATGTAATAGCTATTTAATTCCCACTAAAAGCTGTAGATTCAGAAGAACTTTTGAATGTTGAAGCTGGGGCCGAAAAGGGGTAAAAATTGTTTCTATTGGTGCATATTTTTTTCTCTCTCTTTGTGTATTGCAGCATGAGCTCCATCGTTTTGGCGGATTTGGTGCGCTATAGTATCCTCCATTTTATTATTTTATTCTTAAATTGACACAAATATGGTAAAATCAATGAAATGTGATGTATTTATTCCAATCTTAATTTTGAAATGTAATAGTATATAGATTATTTGCCCCACTACATAGCTTTAGATTGAAGAATTTTTAATGTAAACCCCCGTAATGGCCCAAAGGTTAAAACTGGTAAAACAAGGAACATTGTATTTGGTATGCAATGTTTCAATATTAAGGCAATAATTTCAACAATCAATTGCCAATTTAAAATATTTTATTCACTTTATCGTAAGTGACATCCCAAATTGAAAATTTGGATAAATGGTCAATTACACTCATTTGGTCAGAATATAGTAACCAATTAATGCATGGTTTACATATCTGCAGCTCTTGCTCTGTTAAAATTGGTATAAAAAAATGCACAATATTAGCTTGT
>JAMKCH010031011.1:0-30021 GCA_023653785.1 Ophioderma brevispina | reverse complement strand
CCAGATATTCCTATCTTTTTGGTGAAAAATTTAATTTTCCTGTATTCTACACTGTGTGTCTATAGTCTAGAAATTGCTGACATGCAAACTTTATGACATCAATCTGACATATCATGTTGGTACTGATTTTGATATCAATTGAAAGAGGACGACTATAGCTATCCATTGGTACCAAAATCAAGTGCCTGTGAAATTTCTAAGTCATAATTGGCGTGGGGGTACTCCTCCCTTAAAGGAGGAGTGGTTGCCACCCTCTATTCATCACTTTGGAAGCATCGCCTGGCACCGCGCCACACCTACTACCTTTAGTGGATGTCAGTTTTTGCATGAAATGAGGGTCAAAATGTCATCTTGACATTACATTAAATAATTTGTTCCCAAAAGGGGGGTTAGCAAGCCGGGATAAAAATTCAGGGCTAGAATTTCGTGAGACGTTCTCGCAAAGATTCTGCGGTAACATGACTTTGCGGAATCAAGTGTTGATCCTCTCGTAAACCTTAAAACTTAACCACGTAGTGAATTAGATGATTCCCGTTCCCGCAAAATTTGTTTTGGGGAATCAAGACGGATTCACGTACCCAGCCGACGATCATTCCTACCCGTCTGAATTGAGGGGATTCGCCCCCCCCGCGGTATAAGCACTGTCGCAAATTAGTCAATGAAAAAATTACGTAGAAAGGTAGTACTGATAATGTAAGAAAGGTGAGTAAGTCCTCAAGGGGTTCATTCCCTTATTTAAACCCTTGTTCAGTTTCAAAAGTATTTAGGTTTGAAAACTCCTATTTTCCAAATTTCCCATTTGTGTGTGAATGCTGGTTTTGAACTGAACAGTAATCCATGGCCCATGGGTGATATCTTTTATTTTAAATGTGACATCTTCATATGTCTATTATTCAGTAAATACGCTTGAAAGATAATTTGTGTGAATGCAAGAAGGTCATAAGTGCAATAGCTGCCATGAGATAAAGTGTGTGCTGCCATGTATTAGGATGACTTAAAGACACTATCAGTGATTCACCCAAAAGAGTTACAATATTTTGAAATTTTCAGCAATAGCTTAAAAGTGAAGGACAAGTCTGTAGAATTCTCTTAAGGTACTTTTTGCAGCTGAAAAATTGACTGAAAAGGAAGAAAACAGCAGTGCTCAAAGATGTGAATCTTTATTGTATTACATGTTGTAGTAAAAGTCCATAAGGATAGTAATTATTAAAATATCCGATTTTATCCTTATTAGGTTGCTTTCAGCCTTATCACTCGTATGATATGTTAGGATACCTATATATGTTACATGCATGCCTAAATCTGATTGTTTAATGATTTTTTTAGATTTTCTGATTTAGTCAATCACAGATAGTGTGTTACTACCCTCAAAATTTTGATCAAAATATTTTTTTAATTTTATTTGAGAAAAGATTTCACTAGAAAAGTACTTTGTTTACTATAAAAAAAGAGAAAGGGGATTCCCCTAGTGCTGTGTTGAGAGATGCACCTGTTGTTGACAACTAGACTGGTGATTGGGAATTTCCCAAGATGTAAACTTAGAAACTGAGTCAACTTGTTTTTGCTTTAAGATCACAACATGTTGCATGATCAGGGGATTCCCCCATTAAGCTATATATATGAAGTGATGTAATTTATGTGAATTCCAATTGGTCAGCTAGTGTAAGGTTATGTTTTTGCATGATGATGATGTGATGATTGTTGTTAGAAAGGGGAATCTAGCTGTGTGATGTTAAATAGTACTTGTGACTGAAGGACTGAGGCCAGCAGTTGTAATCTGGAGCTATATACAGTATAGTTATAGCTAGTTTTAATCTACTATAATGGTAGATTGGTGTTATACATAGTGCCAGGATTTTTAATAACTTTGGATGCCACCGGAACTTGATAGCTGATGAACTGTCTGCTGTCGTCTTTCAAGCCAGAAGAGCTTCAGTTTTGGAATCATAAAGGGATTCCAGTTTGTGGTCCTAAATGAGGACATTTGCGGCAGACTGATCGTGGTAGAATACCTGGATTTTCTTACTGTGGAATATTAGTGTCGTCGAGGGAAAACCTTGTCGTCTTGAACTGCTGGACAACCTTCAAGTCTCAGAAGATTCGCATGGAATATACCATGGATATTTGTGTGATGAACTTATGCGCTGTCATTTTGGAGTCTGTGAGGACATATCATCATTGAACTGCAATGCTTCTTGTGGACATTAGTGGACATTCTTGTTGACAATTAAGTATCAATCATATAAATTGTGTGTAATCTTACTATGTAATGTTGTTTGGACATACCAAATTCTTGAACTAAACCAATCAAATATCATTAAAACTGTTATTATAAAATTTAGATCACTTGTGCACAAGGCTCACTTATTTGTGTTTGAAAGGTATTTCTGACCTTTGACGTCTACGAGACATAACAAGTGCCTTTATCTTTCCTTGAGTCAGTGGCTTTTTAAATGGTTCTTCAGGTGTCTGTGATGAAGAACCATTTCAAAAGCCACTGACCAAAGAATTGCATAGCAGTATGTTTGATGGAAATTTCTGACAAATGGCAGCTATTGCACTTACAACCTTCTTGCATTCACATGAAAAATTACTCCCAAAATTTCAATTGATTCTGACAGTACATTTTTATCTTAAAGAGACATGAGATTTCCAGAAAGAAGCGCCCCCAATTTTTCTTGAACCTGGGTTTTTTACATATTTACATATTTAGAATGTTTATCAATGTATTAGACCACACCTGAAGTGAATAAGCCTAATACGCCGTCTTTATGTAATAAGATGATGATTTAGTAGTTTCTGTCGTGCACGACAGAAAGACAAAGCATTGTTTTCTATGGGGAACGATTACGATAGCAGGCAAGTTCAAAACAAGGTTTGCGGTTTTCTTTTGCACCTGTTTGTCCAATAAACCTTCGAAACATTCTCGGTGGGTGGTCTACAACCGATCCAGTGAATTTGAGAGAAATTTGTATCCTAAAAAAATCTCCTCCTGTCACTTTAAGAGTTAATATTTGTATCACAGTGTCATATTTACATTAAAGTAGTTAATATGGAATTATACACACTTTATCCCTGATTTATAAGTTAAAAATGCATTTTCAATTTTTGTTATTCTCTTGCAATATCACTGCTTATCCCTTTAACCTCTAATTATTTACATATTTCATCCAACAATTAAAAAAATACAATGCAAAACATGTGCTACACACATTTCTAATAAACTGCTATCCATGTTTTGCAATGTGGGGTTCCTATGGACCCAAAGATTTTTTGTTTGCATGTCTGATAAATTGAGATGTTTAATTCTGATTTTTTGTAAGTTTCTGACCTTTAAATGTGCTTCTTTAAAAAAAACCAGCCTTACCATTAGTGAGTTAATTAGTGGGATCCCATGGAACCCCATGAGTATTAACGGAAGTTAGCTAAAAATATTTGTAAAATCTATGATTAGCAGCCATTTTCAGTACAACTTAGCTGTAACATTAAAAATAATGCACCCTTTAAATAGTAACAAACAAATTCATTGTGGACCTTCAAACCATTACTAGTACAAACTCAATAAAGAGACACTGGCACATTTAAAGAAAGTGCACCCTCTAGATTTTTCAAAATTGTTATTTTTTCCTGATTGTACAGCTTTTATTGCTCGCACCCGGAACTTCCAGAGAGACACCTTCGATTTTCCAATGTTGCGAACGAGGTGAGATAATAACCTATTTGAATGTGTTTTCAGATACATACATTTGTGGCATACTGCTCGAAAAATAAACAAACAATTGCTGATTTGACCAATAATTATGAATAGGATTGCAATGTTCTCCTTTTTTGATAACGCTAACATATTAATTATCTATCCATGTTTGATTTGAACAAGGCTTGTAAGCCAGGTTGGTGGCGCTACTACCTCAACATTTGTCTATGGGCTCAGACGATGGCGGCCAAGAACGCTTTCAATATAGCAACTCATTAAAATGAACTAACACACTTTTGACTTTGACAGATGATACTCTGCTCTCCTTCTATTCATGTTTGTAAATTTTTTTGCAAAATTTTTCCTCGGAAAATAGCACTTCTAAGGGTGCAATCCAAATAGAATGCCCGCCCCAATAGAAATAGGAGTCAAAACACCTTGGACACTTAAAGTGTTAACATGGGCATGGCATTTCACAAGCCTTCCAGGTGACATTTTGCTAATTTTTGGCCAAATTTAGATTATTGCACGACAGATGTTGCTAAACTTGGGATACTTAGAGGCATGTTAATCAGAGGGTGTGACCATGCAACTTTACTGGTTACAATCTTGAAGGTAGACGCTGAATTAATTGGCTCTATGGAATGATTTTAGTGCATTCTGAATGATAAAATGTTTAAAAATATCTTTTATTACTTTAGTTTCCCTCACATACCTACAGGGTCTACCTCCTCAGGAGGAGGAGGTACTATTAGTATTAACGATACCAAAGTACTTTAATTTCAATTCACTTTATTATTCATATTGGCACGTCAGAAGAAAGCCCGAGTTTTTAAGAAGCACGAGGGAAACCAGAGTACCAGAAAAACCTGTAGGTCAGTTATGGCTGGAAACCAAAGTTTCACATAAAATCACAGCCCAGCCGAGGGTCCAACCGGGACCACCTGGTGCGGAGCGAGGGAAGACCCACTGCGCCCATACCCGACCCCTTACCTCCCCAGACCTCTACCTTATAACGACCATAGTTTTGAGCATACTCCGACAAAAAATGGAATTCTTAAATTGCAGTAGTGAAAAAAAGTCTACCATCCACCCATGAAGCTCTTATTATTACATCGAGTCCTCAATCTTTGCATACATATTGTTAACATAATTCATTACTGGATGTTACATTTGGTATATGACCTTGTTATTTACAAGCTTGGTTGCAATCCATATTTGACCTAAATCACAATAAAAAAATAGTGTTTATTAGGCAGGGTTGATGGCCATTAAATTCACCAGATTGATGATTTCTTCTATGGGAGAAGCTTATTCTATCTGAACCTCATCGTCTATACATAGCCATTTGTTTAACAAAACTCAAACCAACAAAAATCAACAATTACATAAAACCTCCCCATATCTTAAAGGGGTGTACTAGAGTGTTTTTTGAGTACATAGATGATCTTGAATTATAAGAACACTATGAGCACAAACTGAGAAAAAAACATTCCTGTATGAGGAAGAACTGCAACTCACATATTTTTTGTTTGGACCCCTCATGAAAACATTAACTTTGAAAGCGGTTTGGGGAAAAATATGTAGCTTTCTTGTTCAAGTAAATCAGTACAAAATGTCAAATGTTCAAACATCAGGTTTGTACTTGTACTAAAATTCATAATTGACAATTGTTATACCGATTTGAAAAATGAAAAAATGAAAAAATGAATGTTTTTATGAAGGGTTTACAAAAAGCGCATCGTTAACCACTAGCGTTGCCTACTTTCACGATCCAACATTCCTTCACTCTCTGCATGGGTCAGTGGCATAACCAGCTTCTTTTTTGGGGGAGGGGGGCAAAGGTGGGGCAATAATATTTCCAGGGGCAAGCGCATATTAAAATTTGTTAGTATAGTATAGGCTTATGTTGTTTTCACTGTAAATTGGCGCGTTTCCAGAAATTCACTAATTTTTCAGGGGGCAGTGGCATATCTTGGGGGAAGCTTTCGGGGCATGCGCCCCCTGGGGGTTCATGCCAAAACATGCAAAAATCAGCCTATTTTTGGCTATTACAGGTCCTTCCACCCCCCCCCCACCCCCACCCCCAGGTCCCCCACAAAAAACAAGGTCTGAATACGCTGGTGGGAGGGGGGCAAGATTCCCCTCTCGGTACACCACTGGCATAGGTTGACCTATAATTACCTTGGTATGTGACCTTTAACCCAACCATGACATGAAAGTTTCTATGGTACACATACGGCCAATGTTTGGTGGCAATTGGAGTTGGTGTCCATGCACAAGCAATTTGAAAAAAAGTTAACCAAAACCAAAATTTTATCTCTAATGATCTTTGACCTTGGTATGTGACCTTTAACCCTACCACGACATGCAAGTCTCTGTGGTGCAGCTATGACCCAAGTTTAGTGGAAATTGTAGTTAGTTGTTAATGCATGAGCAAATTGAAAAAGGTCAACCAAAACTTCACAAACTTTAACACACAAACACCTACTAACAGACGGACATACAGAATTGGGATTAGTATAGTATGCACCTCCCTGCACTAGTGCAAGGGACACAAAAACCCAAGTGATTAGGAGCAATTAAAGTCCTGTTCCATATAGTAATGTGTTTTATATCTGTGCTACTCTTAGTTTTCTTAAAATAGGTGATCGAATATGCACTCAACACGACACCAGTGAAACCCTTAAAATGCAGTTCATTTTTAATTGCTCATGTTTAACATCTTAATGTGGGTCCAAGGAGTTGTGATAACAGCATTTGCTTCCCAATCTCACATTACAAAACTATTTCTACCGTCATCTACTAAATAGTCAATCACTTTATATGACCAACCCTAAATAAAAGGCAAGAGAAGCAATTTTGGTGTTAAGAGACCTGAAAGCAATTGTCTAAGATTCTATTTAATATAGATTTGGGAAAACTAAGTTTTCCATTGGAACATGTTGGGGGTTATACAGGGATAAATTTTGGAGTGTTTGAATTCATTTTAAAAGATTTCAAATTGGCATGTCGAGATTTCAAAAGAGGGTACAGTTTTGCCAATGTATGAACCTACAGTTTCAGTACCAATAAAGCTCCCCAGCAAGTTACCATAAGGAACGTGGTCTTGAACGCTTGACCATGGTCAACCATAGTGTTCAAACAGAGGTTGGGAATTTGGTGGCAATTCTCTTACCTATTGACCATGGGCAAAGCATGGCAAAATGCACAGTGGACACGATACAAAGACAGTTATTGCCATGGTGAAACATTGGTGAACTCATGTAGCACATGGTGAAATTTTGCCTAGTGTCATCCTGGATTAAAAGTTACAGAATTGTCCAATTCAGTTTAAAATGATTTTAAACAATTTGTTTGTTTATACACAAATAATAATAGTATAGATTTCTAAGCTTGAGAGTTAATTTCTAGAATGGCTAGTGGACTTCCCAATTCCCCATAGACCCTGTGACCCCATCCATTTTGATATTAATATGCCAACTACGTAGGCAATATAGTCATTTCTCTACCTCTGTTCAGTGATGTCATAATATTGACACAGCTTTGACACAAGCGTCAAGCTATGCCGCCTTTCTTCGTGTGTGTGCGTCACTTTATGCTAAAGTTAGTAATAATAAATATTCTATAAAGCAGCTAAGTATAATAAAAAATAGTCAAGTTCTGGATATAATTATACATTTCCAGAATTATTACTTGAAATTGATTATAACTTAGACTGACTTTTGGACCCTGTTTACCTCACCAAAGAAGGAGAGTGCAATACAACCCACAGTGACCCTGTCCAATGTACAAAATAATGAAAGCAATACGATTCCATACTTCAGCCTTTTTAATATGAATAGTCTACAAGTTTGAACTTGATCTACTCATATCCATCTATCCATCTACAAGTTTTACTATTCATCAATAGACTAATAGAATCACACAAAGTGCTGACACTTAACACTTGTCCTAAATTGTTTCTTTTTAACAAAATGCTATAAATAAGCAGCCAAGCAAATATTTGCCGATCTGAACATGATCACTTCTTACAAAATGAAACAATTTAAATCTCAATTCTTGCACATGATTTGAGTCTGAGAGTGTTAATGGTAATCTTCTAGACCTAAGCCCAGGACATAAGATAGTTCAAAAGTTTTCCACTTTCACATTTGCCCGGGTTTTTCAAACTGAACATTGACAAAGTCATACATCCCGGGGAAATGTGTATTGTCATCCTGCTGATTATTTGTACCAACTGATAGTCAACTGTGATTAAAATTAGCTGTTGTCACATAAGGTGAGTGAGACCGTGGATGGCACAGAATGAATGGTAGTTGCTACGACGGAGCAGGAGGGTGCAGGAACAGTTGTGTTTCCAATGTTTGCCAATGATGAGATGTCATCATTATGGTTACTATGTGGTTGCGTGCCAATGATTGGATCATGAAAGAGTACTATGTCATGCATCTTCTGTCATCTTTGATGGTGAACTGACAGATTGAATGTCCCTGTCAACCTTGGTGGAGGACTAATTAGAGGAGATTGAACATGCCCCTGTTATCTGTGATGGTGGGTGTGAATAGATTGAGCATATGCCCCTGTTGCCTTTGATGAGTCGAGACTGAATGTCTCCTGACACATTGGTCTTGGATTTAATTGCTGGGTTTCAAGATGGATGGTGTTATATTAGAACTCAGTGTTTGAAAATTGAGCTGACACCTAGTCATTTCCAATGGTTTGGATGCTTTGCATGACACCTTGAGACATTTCAATGTTTAAGAGTATGCAATTCTTGGGTACTTTACCTGTGGGATACAAAGCAATCTTGCTATTGTTCAAATAGTCTCTCCTATTTGGTGTACTGAAGATGGCTTCAACTATTCCCTGTTGGGTGACATCATCATATTCCTTAAGGACATGACGCCGGTGTTTAAGATCACATATTATTCAATGAGCTGACTTCTTGTGGGTCTTCAAAACTCAATTGTGAGGGCAAAAGCAGCGCGGACATATTGTACATTTGAAAGGCTTTTCTCCTGTGTGGGTTCGAACATGTATGTTGCATATTAAGATTAAATGTACTGATTTGAGAATCCTTTCCACAGCAGGTGTTCAAAGGCAAAGCGGCCTTCAAATTCTCATGTGATATTTTGTTGTCTTCTTCAATGAAAGTTTAGCTAAACCCTTTGCCACAGCTGTCCCAAAAAAAATACATTAAGCCTTTCCTTTGAATGAAAGCTGTAGGTGTTCTCGTAGAATCTTTCATAGGAAAATCTTTCCCGCATTTTGGGCAGGTGTGCTGTATTACAGCCCGTATGGCTTTGTTGCAGTTTCTGTGCTCTGCCAGATAATTGCACGTGGCCAGACATTTCACACTATCTCGACACTCGCGGCCTTGCGTACGATGAGAAGTGCTTCATGTAGCGATGGGATTTCAAGTTGCGAACTACTTCCCCACAACGAGCAAGAACAAAAAATAAAAAAAAAAAAAACCAGGAACAGTAGCAAAAAAACTTCCTTACCATATCTCTTTTCTTCCCGATGGCGGGCACTCGCTGCCTCAAGGTGGGTTCTGTAGGTTCTTTACATGGTCTTCACAACTTATCCCCCTGCAAATCTCTCCAGACACTCCTTGCACTCATACACTGATATCGCAGTACTTTTTCTCGTCTCCGTCCTGTTAGATAGTACAAAAAGACGATTTGGGAATTCAAACTTGATCAAAAAGATCCTCAAAAAAGTTGTTAGTTTGTCTTAATACAACATAGGTTGCTAGTTAGATTGGGGTTGTGGTTGTTTGAATTTATTTCATCTGTGTCAAAATACTATCATATTGCTATGGTAGTTTTCAATCCACCTGAATCTGATGATGCGATTATAAAAACAACAAGTTACCTGGGTAGACAGGATGATTTTTTCATTTTTAAATCTTCCTCAGATTAAGTTTTGTGTTATTAGCTGTTATCACCCAGGAATTATTGTGTACTTTGCACAGTACTTAGTTGAAGTAACTGCATCAATAATGCATCCAAGGGGGTACACATAGGAGGTAGAGACTAAGAGTACAAATGGAGTATGCTAAAAGCTCTGGGTTACTGTAAGAATCTGGCTGATGCCAGGAGCAACATCTATTTCACCACCGATTAATTGCACGGAATGGTAAGAGAATACACACAATTATTTTGAGCACTTTTCGCATACCTTACATGGTCAGTGTAGGATTCTGTGCAACATCTGACAATTTTGGAAGCAAAATTTTCCGGAGGAACAGTGCTTGCAGGGAAAATCTCCTTCTTTTAAAAAGATATGAAAAGTGTAGATTCTAAAATTGATGCAGATGTATGGTATGTAATTAGGCTTCACTGGTGACCTGATACTCAGATTTTTTTTTACCCTAGGGCTTTACGGATTATTTTATATTGAGTTAGCAGTCAGTATTTACTTTGTTTTTGCTCTACGGTTTTTTAAATTCTTGCAGTGACTATCCTTGGAAAATGCTTGAACCTCACAGGAATGTAATAAGTCCTTCTAATAAATACACAAAATACATCGGTCCCGGACCGCTTGTGTGTTGCCTGCGTCGCGGTTTGTGAATGATAGGCCTGTCTGACCTTTGTGACTTGATTCTTTTTTTTTGTTTTTTTTTTTGACCTTTGACTTCTAAAACAAATGAGGGATTGAATGGAAACTCAACAAACCAAGTTTGGTTGCAATTGCCACTTGGCAACTTTCAAATGAGGTTAATTTACATTTTCAGCCTATCTTCACATGACCCTCAGTTGACCTTTGCCCTTGGTATGTGACCTTGGACATTTGGTATGTGGACCTTTGACCTTGGTATGTGACCTTGACCTTGTAGGGACCTTTGACCTCAACACAATGATCCAATGTTGCACATATGAATCAAGTTTGGTTCCAATTGCACTGCAACTTTTCAAATGCACCAAAACAAAAAAACAACCTAATTAAAAAAAAAAAAAAACTTGAACTCATGTGACCTTTGACTTGGTATGTTGAACTTTGACATTGGTATGTGGACCTTTGACCTTGGATGTGACCTTCTGACCTTGGTATTGTGACCTTTGAACCCCAACAACAACAAATGATCCAATGTTCACCTATGAATCAAGTTTGGCTCAATTGCACTGCAACTTTTCAAATGAGGTTTAATTTTACATGTTCAGCCTATTTTACAACTTGACATAACATGGGACTTTGACCTTGGTATGTGGACCTATGACCTCATTCAACAAATGGGGAATGTCATGTTGCACCTGTGACCCAAATTTGCGTGTAAATCCATCAAAGTATGTGGATATTACAGGCAAATGATAACCTTTTTCACAACAGCAGAAATCCCCCACAACAAGACTCCAGTGGACAAAGTGATCCCTATGTGTCTTCTGCCTTAAGGGCAGTGTTTTTTCCCAAAAAACCCTGGTGCTTTTGTTTTTACACAAATTTTCGATTTTTGCACCATCTTTAAACATTAAACTGTGTTCTATAGTACAAAACAAAGGTTATTCCACTGCAGACAATCATGAGCTGTATGTTTCGCCGATTTAAACAGCTATTTGACCATTTAAAGCACAAAAAAACCGCATTGAGTCTAAACGGCGGGGGAATTTAAGAATTTCAAGCAGTCAGGAGCAAATGGCGCAACCATGCGTCACGCGGTGAATTTTTTGTGCGTAATGAAGCTTGTGCGCGGTTTTAATGTACTTTTGCGGGCCGACGATATTGGAAAAACAAAAAAAATACTATTTTGAAAATGTAAACAAAGGGATAATTTTAGACCAGATTGAAATTTCAAATTTCTTCTAATTTCAGGGAGTGACAAAATATGTTTGCTTCGATAGTGCATAAAGAGATTTTTCATCACTTGCACAAAACTCAATTTTGAAGTTCAAAGATAAAGTTATTATTGAGAAAGATGACAGCTTGTTGAAATGGCGTTCGTGTGAGAAAAGTCCCTTTTTTTTACTAAAACAAGGGGATTTTCTCAATGTTCAATGTTTTCGCAAAATTTGGGGCAAATTTTCGACAATGATAATCCAAAACTACCGAAGAAAAGGTTAGGTTTTTAACTTCTACGATAGCAATCGGTCTCCTAGGAACGGGTGGTTTGTTCTCAATTGTTCATTTTTTCGATTCTAAATAAAGATATTCTACAATATAAACTCAACATTTTGGCAAAGAAAAGTAAAATCACAACTTTTGACATTTCCCCTTAATTCGAAATAAAAGTAAGCTCTATTTTTAAAAAATGAAAAAATCAAACCTAGGAAAAATTTGTCTGTTTCTAAAAAATCTAAACATAAGAAATCATGAATTTTTTTTATTTTTTGCTTTTTTTAATTTTTGGGGGAAAATTTTGGGGCCAAATCGTGATTTTTTTAGTATTTTTCTCAAAATACTTAAAGTTTTAAATTAATCTGATGCCATCATCGGTTCATCGTCCAATTTCTTTCTAAAAAAAAAAAACAGTAAAAACGTAATCTTTAAAATTAAATATTTGCAAAGTTTACAAACCAAAAAATAGAATACTCGGAACTCAAGGTTCACGCTGCCTTATAAGGCAGGCGACACAAAAAAAAATACAAACCCAACTATGGTCTAAGAAAGAATATGTCTTTAAAACCCTTGAGCACTTGCATGCTCATAATTTCTGATTGGCTAATTCCAGCATATTTTCATTCAACAACAAATGAAAAATGCAGCTTACTTAAGCTTTAACCTCTTCAGCCCTATGACTGTCTTACCATTTTGCTAGAGGCTCAAAAATCAAATTAGCAGGTAGTACTCACGATGGTTAACTTTTGAACTGGTGCTTGCACCTTTTCCATGGGAGTTTAATATAGGGAAAGTAACAACTATGGGAAAAACGATTACGATTGGGAAAAAGAAATTCTGTGTTACAGTCGTTTATTCAAAAATGGTCAATTAGTTTTATGATACCAGCATATTGATAAATGGCAGCTCTCTAAACAATAATACTCAGAAATATCTTGAAGAATACTACAAAATGACACTTATTTACATTTAATCATTAGGGTTAAATCATTAAGGCAAGCAACTTTAAAGGAAGCAGGTCTGGCCATCTTAACCTCTTGGGATTCTTAACCTTGTCTCACCAAAGGCGGTGGTCATCAAGTGGGGTCTTTGGCAAAATTTTGGGCGGGATCGGGAAATTCAAAATGGGGTATCTATTTTGTTCCAGTTAGGGGTTTAAGGGCACTTTTAGTAATGGGGGAGGGGCAAACTCCTAAATCCCCATACAGAACACACTGAAGGTTTCCCCTATATTTTACACTGTCTATATTGTTACTATACTTCATCTGGCTGAAACTAAAGGAGGACATGATAGCTTTCACGCAGGCTTAAATGTGCAAATTGCAGGTAAACCGCAGCTGTAATAGAGCATACAAAGTTGCCGTGCTCGATATGCATGCACAATAGCTGTGCCGAAAGCTATGACATCACCTCTCGTTAGGCCCGGGTTTAGGACGGACAAAGTATAGTAGCCTCATTCATTAGTTAGTGTGTGCTGTGATAACGATTTACACAATTGATATGCGTAGAAACACAGGTCAGAGGTCAAAATCACACAATGTTCGGACAAGGCTTTTAATTTTAAGCAGCATTCACCTAATTGAAAAATGTTATTGGATGTTATTGCTATAAACTATGATATGTTTTGGAAGTGGTTGTAACAATCGGATTGAAGGCACATGACAGGTGCAACTGATGTAAATGCACTGACTGGCAAGGATGTACTCACATCATAGCTAAAATGCTTGTTTGCGGTAATTCCTTGAGGTACGTGCAGGACAGACACCAAGCAGATACAAGGGAATGCATTGCTACATTCAGGTACTTGCTTTTCTCCATTGGAAACCATGGTTTCCACAACAGAATATCTTGCTTTTCTGTCTTGGAACCAAGGCTTTCCATAACAACAGATGGTCGTGTGGCTCTCTCATACTTTTCATGTACGACTTGGACCTGATGAACAGTGACATTCTTGTTTAACAAATACATCTCATATTATTTCACACATACTGGTGCTCCACATTTGTCTATCCCTGTGGACGGCGGATTTCTTATGCGTTTTCAGACTGACGTTATGAGTGAAAGCTGCGGGACAAATGATCACATGTATAGGGCTGTTTGCCAGTATGTGACTGAGTCATCAAATGACCTTTGAGATTATCCACGTGAAGCCTTTAGCACAGTAGTGAAGGTAGGGGCTTCTTGTCTAAATGAGTCACTTTGTGTCGACGAAGAGTCTCGGTTGGTTTTTACAAACACCTTTCCACACAGATCACACACGCAGTTCGCGCTTTTGGAATTGACGCTTCATGTGTGCTTTAAAAATGGCTTCTTTGTGAAGCCTCTCCCACAAATTTGGCCATTTTTTGTTTTTTTTAGATCTATCACTTTTGGATTGGCTTTCTGTGGTACAGCCAATTTGAAAGAGTAGGGAAAAGTAACTCACCACACCCACGTCACGATTCTTGTTTTATGATCGGCTTTCCTGTGCTTTGCAGCATAGGGACTCCCGCGGTTTTTAACAACGGTTCACATTGAAGCAGGTTGTTTTTGGGGTGTGGAACAAAATATTGGCATTTTTTTTCTTGAGTAACTTCCGCAAGTCGAATCACCGGAGTCTGTGTGAGATGAGAAGTTGGTGTATGCAAGCTGCTTTGAGTTATCATTGTCAAAAACTCTTTGCACTCCATTATATGAGGCACCCCAGGACATGACAGGCTGGTGGTGCTGGTGCTCTCTTTGCTTCCCTGTTTTAGAGCAACACAAAGGTACCCAATTACAATTCCTGACTTTTCTTAAGAGATGGGTATTTGGGCTATATGGTATATATCAAGTATGAGTAGTTTAAAGATTTGTGTATGTCTGTGGTTTGGTGCGGGGGGTGGTGTAGGCAAAGGATATGAATGGGAGCATGTTAACTTTGTTTTTTGATAATGGCATTGAGATTCTTGAAAAGTTGTCTGTCATGTTACTATTGTTGGGTTCCACAATACACAGTTTAATGCAGATTTATACCACATGTTACAGAACAAGAGGGGCCCCCTTTCTGGAACGTTTTCAAAATTGTGCTCCTGGAGCTTAATTGGTGGTCAAAATCTAACACATGGGATCTAGGGTCAGCAAGTTGCTTCAATGTGAGCAATAGCAAAGAGATACCATCCCTCTAACAAAGCCCTTTCAGTCCAAAGTATAATAGCATTTGAGAACCTTTATTTTGGCCCCTTAGGGGCTACATAAGATGCAATCAAACAAAATGATAATTTGTCAACAAAAAAAAATTACCTGTTTCAATGAATATGTGCCATTTTCTGGTCTCCATTTTGCTGGTAAATTGCATGTGAATTAAGTGTTGTGTGTGTGATAGTAACAACAATATACTAATGCGCAATTTTATACATCGCATTTCACGTTGATGTCACCTTAAGTGTAAAAAACAATCGAGTAAACAATTTTGCAAGACCTGAAATACGTGTTAAAAAAAATTACACAATTAAGATGATTCTATCCTGCTAGTGACTTTTTCCGTTGGTGTCTTTATTTTTTAATATTTGAGTAAAATGACCCAAATGAAGCTCGGGCTCAATACCAGATACATGAGTCGCTAATGACAGGTAAGATTACGTACACTCTCTCAGTGTAACATCTTTAACCCCCCCCCCCCGAGGATTTTAAAAAAATATGTCAGGAATTGGTCATCACGATTATAAAAATACACAATAGCTTCCTATTCTTTGTTGGTGGATAACTGACTTCAATGGTGTTTGTATTCTATCAAAGGACTTTTATGTCATATATTGACACAAAGAAATTGAATTGCGTAACACAGTTAATCGTGAAGTGTTTGGCCTATGTTTGCTGTTATTAATTAGTGTATACCAGTAACCACTTGGCGGGGACTTAGACTGGTACCTTGCCGTCATAGCGCTTTGAAGATAGTTCAAAAATCGATGGTTATAACGGTGCAAAGAGTTAGAGGGACCAGGATATCAGCGAGGTCAAACATACCAGAACAGAATCAAATGTCTACAACGAAATGTCACCGATTATTGCGTCAAAATAATACGTAATGAGCATTATGAACCTTTAATGATTAAAATACGTAGTATAATTTCATCTTGACTATTTTGTAGTTAGTTCTCCATGTTGTTCTCTTCTTTATCGACAATAAATAAATCATTTAAATAGGAAATAGCACAACGGTCAAAACTCGACGGACCATGGGTAATTAAGCCACGAACATGGACGGACAAAACTCGTACCTAGAAACGGTACCTCAATGTAAGTATGTACCTTCTTGTAAAAACCACCGGCTTCCAATACGGCATCTACTATGTTTTAACAACAGGTTAGTACGTTTTAAAACACGTTTATTTGCAATCTCAATGGAATCTACATTCATCTATCAGCAGTTTGAATACTAAAAACCAAAGCAATCGAGAGACACGACGGGAAGGGTATTACCTGAATAGGGTAACCCATTCAACAGGGCGACCTCATGCGGTCAACATGTCAGGCCTCCAGGGAAAAAACAAATGGCGAAGTTCGATCTTATAGTATAGATTTAATCATTATGTAAATAATTAAGGCAAGCAACTTTAAAGGAAGCAGGTCTGGCAATCTTAACCTCTTGGGCTTCTTAACCATTGTCTCACCGAAAGGCGGGGTGGTCACCAGTGGGGTCTTTGGCAAAAATTTTTGGGGGATCGGAAATTCAAAATGGGGTATCTATTTTGTTCCATTAGGGGGTTTAAGGCAATTTTAGTTCATGGGGGAGGGGCAAAATCCTAAAATCCCCATACAGAACACACTGGAGGTTATCCCCTATATTTACCCATGTCTATATTGTTACTATTACTTCGTCTGGCCTGAACAGGAGGACATGAAGCTTTCATGCAGGCTTAAATGTTTGCAATTGCAGTAAACCGCCAGATGTAATCATGAGGCATACCAGTTGGCGTGCTCGATATGCAGCACAAATAGCGTTGCGGAAAGCTATGACATCACTCCTCGTTTAGGCCCGGGGTTTAGCCGGACCAAGTATCATAGTAGCCATCATTCATATGCTATATGGTGTGCTGTGATACGAATTAACACAATGCTATGCGTTTAGAATCACAGGGCAGAGGTCAAAAATAACACAATGTTCGGAACCAAGGCTTAATTTTAGCAGCATTCACTTAATTGAAATTGTTATTGGATGTTATTGGATAAACTATGTATATGGTTGGAAAAGAGTTCCAGAGTGGTTGTACAATGGATCTGATAGGCACATTGATCAGGTGCAAATGATGTAAATGCATGCCTGGCAAAGGGGTACTCCAAATAATAGAATGCTGTTTGCGGAAATTCATTGAGGTTACTGCAGGAACCAAGCAGATTCCAAGGGAATGCATTGCTACTTCAGGGTCTTGGTTTCTCTCCCTTGGACATTGGTTTCCACAAACAGATTCTGCTTTCGTCTTGGAACCAAGGCTTTCCAGAAACAACAGATGGTTGTGGTGGATCTATAGTTTTCATGTACTACTTGGACCTGGTGAACAGTGACTTCTTGTTTAGAAATACATCATTATATTCTTTCACACCTACGGACTGATCCAATGTCTATCCCGTGGACGGATTTCTATGCGTTCAGATGACATTTGGGAAAGTGAAGGGACAAATGTCCACCATTTATAGGGTTTTCTCCAGTGTGAGTCCTCAAATGACCTGTGAGATTATATCCACTGTGATAGCCTTTACCACGTAGTGACAGGAAGGGGCTTCTTGTCTAAATGAGTCACTTTGTGTCGACGAAGAGTCTCGGTGGTTTTTGAACACCTTTCCACAAGATCACAAAGCTAGTTGCGCTTTTTGGAATGAGCTTCATTGTTGCTTTTAAAATGGCTTCTTGGAAGACTCTCCCCACCAAATTGGGAACACTGTAGACGTTATCACTTGGATGTGCTTCTTCCTGTGGTACAGCCACTTTGAAAGAGTCTGAACAGTAACTCCACCACACGTCACGATTTTGTTTTATGATCGGCTTTCCTGTGCTTTGCAGCATAGTGACTCCCGCGGGTTTTTTAACAAACGGTTCACATTTGAAAGCAGGGAACAAAAATATTGGGCATTTTATTTTGTCAGTAACTTCGCAAGTCGAATCACCGGAGTCTGTGTGAGATGAGAAGTGTTGTATGGAAAAGCTGCTTTTGAGTCTATCCTTGTCAAACACTCCTTGCACTCTATATATGATGCACCCAGGCATTGACAGGTGGTGGTGGCTTTCTCTTTGTTCCCTGTTTAGCGAAACAAAAAGAGTACCAATTACCATTCATGACTTTTCTTAAGAGATTGGTATTTTGCTATCCGGTATTATATCACTTATGAGTAGTTTAAGATTGGGTATGTCTGTGGTTTGGCTGCGGGGGTGTTATGCAAAGATGAATGTGAGAATGTTAACTTCTGGTTTTTTGATTAACCCATGAGATTCTTGAAAAGTTGTCCTCAGTCATTTTCCTATTGTTGGGTTCCACACTCACAGTTAATTCATAGATTTAAACACATGTTACAGAAAAGAGGAGGCCCCTTTTCGGACAGTTTTCACAAACTTGTGCTCCAGGATCAAACTGGTGGTCAAATCTACCTGTGACTCTCAGGGTCAGCAGTGCTTCATTTTGTGAGCAATAGAAAGAGATACCAGCACTCCTAACAAGACCTTTCAGTCCAAGTATAATAGGCAATTTGGAGACATCCTTCATTTTGGCCCCTTCGGGGGCTAATAAGAGCAATAAAACAAAAGAGTAATTTGTCAAAAAAAAATACATGTTCAATGAATATGTGCCATTTTCTGGTCTCAATTTGATGTGAAATGTGAAAACCTCATCTCAATTTAACTTGTAGTTCGAGATTTATTTCGCAATTGCAACCCTAAAATATAAGAGCAAATCAGATGCAATCTTTTATTGGAATGACATTTTCGTATGACCGCATGTAAAGTACACCCTTTGTAAAGTACACCATATGAAAATAGTTCATCACGGGGCTAGAATTAGAAGTTTCTTTTCCTAGTTAGTGTGAGATGTGGTCATTTTAATTTACGACAATAAAATGTTTATTTTGTGTGGCATCTTAAATGGTGTCATAATGGATGGACATCCAATATTTTCAAGTGGTGGATGCCAGTGTAGATGAATCCGATAAGCCCTGTCTTTCACGGTAGTAACCGCTTTATGAAGGCGACTTGGTTGATGGCAACTTCAGAGTCTAAGGGTGCCAAGAAAGTAAATGGATCAATAGATACATGGTTCAGTGAAAAATGCATTCAAATTGGCAAAACATTTAAGCTTGGTTATTCACCTAAGTACTAATTACATTTCAGATAGTATTGTTGTCTAAAATCACTCAAAATTTGAGGGGGTCAGGAATTACAATCGGTGAATCATAAAATTGTTGCTTAAGTTGGGTTCATACTCCATCGGCAGATGTTGGCTGATGCTCTTTTGAATATATTTTACACACTGGAAGCATAAACATATACGCTTAGCATAAAAACATGTTTGAAAGGCTAGCGTCTGCTGACATCTGAAGTATGACCCCACCTTCTCTCTCTCACGTCAATTGTAAGAATTGTCACATCTGTCTCTAGCATCTGTTGTTCAATTCAACAAGCAGTCACTTTTCTTATCAATTGCTGAAAGTAGACACCAGACAGTGCATCAAAATCAAGCCTGCTGAGCAAGACCCCCCCCTTTGAAGCAGGAAACAATTTAACGAGGGGCAGGGGGAATATACCAAAAAAACCCTAAAGCCCCTAAAAACAGCTCAAAAGATTTTTTAAATAGATTTGGTGAGCAGATCAAGCCAGAAATTAGGATTTTTTTATGCTTTTTTTTTTCTTACCCAAAAAAAGGTTCAAATTTTTGAAAAAAAGGTCTACTTTTGCAAAATTACCCTCCCTCCCTCTTTTGTGGCAAATTTGGGGGGAAGTCAACTTTTAAAAAAATTTGCCCCCCCCCCAAAAAAAAAAAGAAATCCTGGTTATGGGCCTGAATCGGAAACATGAAAATAGTGGTTTCGCATGTCAATGGTATGATCTATATTTCACCCTTTTCTGACAATCCTTGATATATATAGCCTCTTCACAGAGATTTTTCAAGAAGAAGAGATTATAACTACAACTTACCCTAATGAACACTTTGAAGTTAAAGTGAATATTTATGGCATTTTTCTGGCTCAAAATTCAACCAAAGGATTGATCATATTGGCATAAACAATCAGTCTCTTACACAGTTATCAAAGTACACGCTAAGTTAGCCTTGATTTGCTGTGTTTACCAAATTTTATAGAGTGTTGCTTGAGCGGCATTCCAGGTTCACTTCGAGTAATGTCTGACTTTCAACAAACTTGAAAACAAACAATGGCCGGTATTGGTATAGATTTAATTTATGTCATTGGTAAAAATGACCATGTAGGCACTATAGTCAACTAAGTCAAATTTTAGGTCACCCTCACTTTGTTCTATACACTTAATCCATAATTTGTAATTCAGAAATTTAAAAAAAAAATCATCAAAAACCATATTTTTGCACACCTGTAACAAAGTATAGGTTATCTTAACATACCTACAAGTAATAAGACTAAAAGCATCCTAATAAGGACAAAATCAGATATTTTGTCAGTACTGTCCATACGGACACTTACTACAACACATATACCTGAATAGGCATTCTTCTCCTTTTTGTCATTTTCCGTTGGAAAATACTTAGAATTCTATAGACTTATCCTTCACCTTTCAATTACTCCTGCAAATTTTAAATATTTTACTCTTTCGGGTGGATCACTCATAGTGCCTTTAAAATGTAAACCGGAGCATCAATGATGCAGAACACCATGCATTAGCTGTAAGCAAGAGTGTGAAATATTTGTTACAGGTGTGCAACTTGCTGTTTAGTCCCTCAGAGTGCATAAAAATGCCATTATTATACATCTACAATGCGTCCCGTACCTTATGCACCCAAAAATCAGCACATTGGCATATATTCACATTTCTATAGGATAATAATATAGGTATATGTTGTCTTGTAAATAGACACATGTGCAGAAAATCACTAATTTTTCAGGGGGGAAAAGAGGGGGGGCCAAGATTCCCCCTGCCCCCCCTGGTTACGCCACTGCTTTGGCCTTACCAATTGCAGGGTATGTTAGGATACATGCACTTGTTACTAACATGCAAAATTTGATTTTTTTATTATTTTTTTTCTGATTTAGCAAATAACTGTAGTGCCTTTAATATGTCCTTACTGATTCTTGCTGGCAAACAAAATAAAACAATAGCACTGCACATTTAACTTCTCCAATAAAAACAAATATTTATTCATTTTAATATCATTAGTATCACATTTCAAAACACATAAATGTGTCAACTGTCACATATGTACATTTTCGCTTCAAATATTTACATCTTAAACAACATGTACTTATTTCATTAAATCTTTTTACTTATTTGCCAATAATCCCTTACTCAAGGGAAAATAGTATAATGTCTAGCTATGAGTCATGTAGAGACATAAACAGTTGGAACTACAATGGATTTATATTTAAACCAAAGAAGTTCAATGAAAACATTGTATTTGTTTAGCAGTCCAGTGCAAGTACATGGGCAGGAAGCAATTTGTGCACAGGAAAAGCATCCCACAGTACAGTGCTCTGAAAATATCTATTCTTTGCTATTTCTTGAGCTTTGGTTGAAGATTTACGAACCTCTTCACATGTTTGTACAGATATAGTTCTAAGCATTTTTAATAATCAATTGTATGTTCACAAATGTTTAAACTAGAATTTCATGGTTCTCGGCTTTCGCGCTCACTATATTCAAAGAATATAAGCTGTGGGCCGTTCTTTGACCTTTGACCTTGGCATATGACCTTTGACCTCATCAACATATGAGGGATCCCGTGGTGCACCTATGACACAAATTTGATTCCAATTGAACTTCAACTTTTCAATTGAGGTCAATTTAAAAAACTTAACATTTTAGTGACACACACACACACACACACACATACATACATCCACACATACACACGCACAACAGATTGCTAAGTGGTCCTCCATCTATAGCTGGCGGCCCACAAAAATATTGAAAAAGCATGAAAACCTAATGTTATGCAACTGCTCAGTGAAAATTAGCTGTAGCACAAGTTGTAGTTGTATTATGGAAAACCTCCCAAAAGAACTATTTTGGGGGAAAAGGTGACAGCATTTTTGCTTCTTCCATCAAAACTGCAAGTTTGTTTCCCACAAAACTTGGTGGCAAGTGTATGCAAGTGCCAGGCTCTAATTTCAAATTGAGAATATGATACACTTAAAGTGGAACAAGCACCTTAAGCCCATGATATACTTCCAGTTGCAGTGAGCGATTTGTGTGTGTGAGTATGCGTAACACATGATCTTGGGTCAATATCCGGTATTGCGCACGTGCACACCAATTGCTCGCTACAACTGCAAGTATGTCATGGGGTTTAATGTTTACGCAAATGTATTCAAATTTTGTGATTGTGTATGATGAGCTGCCTGTAATGGGATTTGCTATAGACAGCCCACTGTACAACTCATAGCCTCATGAATATGGTCAACTTCTCCCTAGAACATTATTATCACCAATATTATTTTTAAACTCTTGCTTTCTGAATTGAAAACATGAAAAAGTGCCTTTGTTAAGAGTTGACAAAATCACAATCTCTCTCCAACAATCCCAATATCATTCAACAAGAAATTGATTTCTCTTTTTTGTTTGCTCGTATCCACAAGTCATTGGTAATGGCTTGTGGTGGTGTCAGGATTTGTTCAACTAGTGTGCTGATCCGGGGCCGCGTGTATCCATGATACGGACGCTCCTAACATGGCCCGCTATTGAGGCTGGGGCGGATTGGGAACAGTCAGGGGTTTCCACCCTACTCTTATTCGACACTGACTGCGATATACATGTACAGTTGTCCGCTCTGTACACAGGGACCAACGGGCTTGCTAACGTCCCCTCTGATTTCTCTTAAATTTTACCAGTTGCTATGGCAAATAAATTTCATTAAAAACCATGTCTTTCTCTTCAATTATATGCAGCATTTTAAGTACTTTCAGAGAATGAGCCCAGGAGCAGGCAAGGCCATGCAAATAATTTGGCCTGAACCCTCAACTGCAGCTTTAGTATAAGTGACAATGCAATCCAATAGCATGGGCCATCAAGTCTAGAGTACTGTTCCTCCTTAAAGACTTAAAGCTCATACCAAATGGAGGTTTAAGTATGTATTAGATGATAGAGAATATATTCCAGAATTACAATATATTGAATTTATGTTTCAAATCTACTCCAGAAGAAAAAAATAGTGAAAATCCCAGGCCTTTTTCAACAGCCAGTGAGCCTGCTCCAAGTAAAATCGGCGATTTGGGCGCATAGTGCGTGACGTCATTAGTGTTACAACTGATGACAGCTGAACAGCTGATTGCACGCTGCCTCGCTTAATACACAGTGGTTCGTCTGCAAATTTCAAGTCTTCCATTTCCCCTCTATTATTATCAATATGGTCAGCTCAATTATAGAAGATTCAGATTTTTCTGAGTTTGAAATGGCCTGTGGTCAATGGATTCAACTGATGAGAGCGATGAAGGAGAATTTAAGGTGGTGATGAGCTTCCCTTGGCCGGTGATAACATCCCTCAGGCGCTGCAAAACATTTTATTTTACCGGGTAAAGCCCTGTACATGTTTGCGCCAATGCCATGGGAAGCTCAAAATATGGAGGTTGACGATGCCCAAGCACCGGTAGCTATAAACCCAGGCTATAAACTACGAAGAACGCTTAGGAAATACTAATTGGCAAATTTAAATATTTTACTATTATATTAAATTAATATAGAGTACCAAATGTTAATTTTAGGAGCTCTTAGGATTGGGATGCTTAGTTTATTCACACGTGCACAAAGCAAAACAAATCGCCCCGGGCTGGAAAGTGATCGAATGACTCCACGCATCAACGAACGGTATGCTAGCTGAACATAACACTAAATCAGCTCATTAATTCACATTTTATTGGACTAAGATCATGTTTTCTACTGATTCTAGATTAATCTATTGACGTGTTTATTATTTTGCTTGCACGAGATTCGGTCTGATTTGATGCATGGGCCGTGTGAATTACCAAGCACTTGGGCAAAATATGGCGCTTGCAGCTTCGATAGGGATAGGGGATTGGGAATACTGACTTCAAAAGCTTGCAATTACTCGAAATGATACAAATATTCTTCCAATATTGTTCTTATGTCACGGTTTTCTGTTAGAATGTACGATTTCATTCAAATGTTCACTCTAGACGATTGATCCTGCCACTTCCCCATATTTTATCCTCAATAATATCGCCAATATAAACTAAACGTTATCTAGCAATACAAAACAATAATGGTGTACTTACAGTGCATCATTGTTATTTTTGCCTTGTATGGAAATCCTTTGAACTTTTACACAAAATTGACCCTACTTATTTAAAAAAAATATACAGGAAGTGTTTTTTGACAAAATACTATTCTGCTTTGCTATAAACTTGATCATAATTTCTATGTACAAAGGACAATCGCTCTATATCATTGCACAGCTTTGCATATAGACTATCGCTCTGTGGGGATTTCCTTCGGCTGGTGAAACACTAATGACGTCATTAGCCAACGTATGGACCAAAAGAAAATGATTTTTCTGCTAATTTATAGGGATGCGTTGGGCACATTGCAGTTTTGGCCCCATAACTCCTCCAAATGTTGACCGAAACAGCTGAAATTTTGTATATACGATCAGGAGAGCATTAGCTTTAATTTGGTATGTAATATGGTGTACCATTTTGTTTGACCTTTAAAAGCTTGCTAATTAACAGACTTATGACTCACTGAGCTAACACTGTCATTCATCAAAGTTATCACAATAGGCTTGAGCTGTGACTGCTTTCACATAAAGAATCTCTGATACAGAGTGCCCCCCCCCCAAAAAAAAAAACTTTACCCTAAAAGCATGTTATTAAAATTTATGCAATTATTTTGTACATATTCTTATTAAAAGTTACATTTCATTAGCTTTTTAAAACAGCAAACCCCATTTAATTTGGTCCAAAATGATTGAGCTGTGGTCAATTAAATTACAATTCCTGTTTTTTTTTTTCAATTGTAACACAGATAGGCTGTTTTTATGCCCATATCCCTTACATGTTAGTGTTTGGGCTAATGATTATCCAAAGCTTTTTAAACCTTGTTAAAAAATTATATTAAAACAAACTGTGAATAAGAAATTATGCTCAAACATAACAATGCATATTCCAGGATCACCATACATTTTATCCTGATTATGCTAATCAAAACTTTGCAAATTCATGTTTAAGCTCTCAAAGTTGAATGCTAAAGACTATCCATGCTACAAGTGACAAAACATTTTATGATTTTATTGAAATGGACATAACCCGGTGAATTTAGACTCAAATCAAATGGGATTTACTGTTTTGAAAAGTATGTAAACATACTTTGCACAAATGTTTAATAAAAACCTGAATTTGGGGGTGTTATTAGGGTAATGTTTTCTGGGACACTCTGTATCTGTAACAAATATTGTTCTACAATGTCCTACAATAGATCTTTTGAAATGAACATCGGAAATGTTCGGAGCAATTCGGAAAGAAAGCTCACGTACATTCAGAAGCGCTTGCCAGTGACGCGCATTACGCAAAGCTGAAATACACTTAAGTGCAGCAACCAACAGTTGTGTGTGATGACGCATTAGGACACTTATCGGGATCATCAAGGTACACTTCGTTTTGAAAATGTCTATTGCAATCAGATAGTACTCAATTACCCAAACAGCTTGATGCCAGAAACACAGCCAATAAAATCAAACATATAAACTCCATATGATACAGAGCAGTTTGGATATGAACTGATTGGAGCACAGTGCCAGTGATAAAGAATGAGATGCCACCAAGCAAAACATACAGCTCATTCGCCTACCATCCCTGATGGAAGCAACAATACACAGAAGTTACTTTATAATGAAGACGGGGAGTTAATGAAGACCATCTGGAAGACCATTTCTATTCTGCTTGAACTTCGAAGTAGCAAAGTAAATTAATCAATGCGCTGCGCAGCAGCATCGCGCCTTACTACCGAATGTGCTTATACACTCTTAGGCACACTCTAAATCACACACGATTTAAGACATAGCCCATGATGTATGAACAAAACAAATCTCTCACACTGGTACACAAAATAATGGTCATATAAGTCGACATATACCAGGCATTCCTTGTAAGACTTGTGTGGGAATTTATTGGTTACTTTGTACTGCCAGGTGCACAGAGTATAATACTTGCTGCACATCCCTGCATGAAAGATAACCCTAGAGTCACTGCTCCCTCGTCTTTTGAAGAAAATAACTATACCTCTATCAGGAAGGTTACTCAATAACTCTTCTAGACAAAAGGAATGGTACCATCACTGTTGGGAAAGTTTCCACTCAAGTTTGCTATCATCTTGAACCCATGAATATTCTTGGCATGAGGTTATTCCTTCCATGCAGCAACTCTCATCATGTGCACTTGATATCACAACACTTTTTTTTTTTCAAAATCCACATGGAACATTCATCAATCACACTAGTGGATAGCGAGTCATGTGATGTGTTTGTGGGTAGAACTTTTACTTGTCTACTTCAAAACCTAAAAAAAGTGTCTTCTCTTCTACCTTGGACCATCATGATTCCAGAGCTTTTGCTGCACTTTAGATAGCTTTAACCTCCGTCTTTTACTACCCCTTTTGCACTGATATCAATTCCTCACAAGTTTCCTGAGGCTGAAGCTTCTAGACATAAATGTTGATGGATTTTTTTACGTGTCTTTAAGCTCACAACTTTCTGGACACTGATCGCACAAGAAAGCCTTATCGTCTGCGTGGGTCTGGATGTGAGCATTCAGGTTATACGAATTGGAAAAGCCTTTATGGCAGAATTGGCATGTGAATGGCTTGTAATCCCCATGGATAAACCTGTGACGTCTGTATAAAGTTCTTAACTTGAAAACTTTTCCACACACTTCACACATAAAAGAACCATCTTCGGAATGAGATGCCATGTGTTGTCTTAGTAAGTGAGGTGTGGTAAAACACTTCCTACACTTCTTACATTTATAAGGCTTGTTGGATTTGTTTGCAGTATGCATTTTCTTATGGTAGTACCAACTATATAGTGTTGTTTTAGTTTCACCACAAAGTTCACAAGTCCTTGCTTCAAAAGTACGACTTGTCACATAATTGCTAATTTTCCTGGCAATGACATCACACTTCATGCACTGATATTGAATTTCAGCTAATTCACTTATTTTTAAAAAGTTGGGGGTATCTTTGGTATCTCTGTGCATTTTGTTATAGTGTGCTGTAAATGCTGTTTCCGATTCCAGTCTTGCCACGCAAGTCTTGCAGTCATAAACTTTGAAGGAAGTTCTTCTTTCTTTTTTCTGATGCCTTTTCAGATGACTGCCGATACTCTGAGTTACCTTTCCACATATCAGACATTGGTAACGGATTTCAACAATATTCTTGACATCGTAACTGACCGGTGTGTTCTTGTCAAGTGTGTGTGTTCTGTAGTGCTCCAAGAAGTTTTCTACAGATTCCAGTCTTGCTGCACAAGTCTTGCAGTCATAAACCTTGCACGATGTGTTTTGCACTTTCTTCCGATGCAGACACAGACGCTGATGACTTCTGATACTTTTGGTAACACCCCCACATATCAACAAATGGTAACTTGAATCAACTATATTCTCAACATCAGAGCTGACTGGTGTGTTCTTGGGAAGTGTGTGGGCTTTGTAGTGCTCCAAAAATTCCTCAACAGATTGTAGTCTTGCTGTGCAATGCTTGCAGTCATATACCTTGGTGGCTACAGGAAATCGGTTCACCTTCCTGTCACAGAGAAGGAGGTTTGAATACAAAATTACTACTTCAGTATATTGTCTTGGTATTGCAATGATTTTATTTTAAAAAGAGCAGCGATTGTTATTATGGCGGTGCGTAATTATTTCCCGCCAAATGTCGCAATCGTAAAGCAGCTGTGTAGGGAGCCGAAGCCTCATTGTGTTCAGAGTCCCAGTGAAATCCATCAAAGTAGATTGATAGGTGAGCCATTTGGTCCAGTTAACATTTGGGTTAGAATGACAATGGACCTTATGATATGGTGCTATTTATATGCGAGTGAGGTTGGGTAATTTAGTTATATTATTGCGCAATCTCAACCTCTTCTTAACGGGGCTGTGACCGCCCATTGTTTAGGTTAGTCATCGCCAGTTCTGAACGTGAAAGACGTCGGGGTTAACAAAATCAGTTTTAGATCACTTCAAAAAGGGTATATCGGAGTAAACTTAAACGATGGAGTTTTGGGGTGAAGGCAATTATATCAAGATGAAAAAATTTATAGAAAAACTTAAATCAGGACATCCCCCTTTAAGACCTTGTAATTTACAGACCAAGCACGCTATCCTTAGAAGATGTACCGCATGTTCTAGACTTCTTCACATAAGAGTCCCAACAAACAGGGTTCCATCATATATTCAGAGGTTGGCACTAATGAAACAAAACCATTAAAAGTCGACGGCAGAAACACATCAATACAATCTAACATAAAACTCCACCTGGCCGGTTACAATTACAAATAAATTGTACATTATTAAGTGATGGTGACTCAGGCAAGAAAGAGACATCACAAGTACCACTACCAAGTGACAAAAAATCATTCTCTTTATCAACCAGATAGAGCTGACAACAATTCAGAATTACAATGAGTTCGACTTGCTAAACACCATGAATGTAAACAATCATTGCTTTTAATCGACTGTCACATTTGCAGCAAAATATGAATTTCTTCAATTTGCTCTCAAATGATAGTCTAGGCCATTGAAGAACAGAGATAGATTTTACACATAAATAACATACCCAAACAAGATAGGAACATTGATATCCTAGATAAAGATAGCCAGGTATTTGTAGGCTAACTTTAAGTTTTCATAACTTTAATCAACAATTGTGTATATTACATTAATTATTTTGACTCGTACGCACGATATTACCACCACAAAGGTTATATAAAGACCGGTCAAACATGTGCATAGCGTGGGAAACATCATACGCGTGCTTGTTCTTGTGTTAAACACCATGTTCGTCGTCTGCTGATTTCGCGTCGCCGGCGACGCTAAATTACCAAATCGTTCCGTTTACCCATAGATCTGATTTGGTCTTAATCATGTCGGGTGAGGGCTTTTGTATATAAAAGCTTCACACATGCAAAAATATCGATTTTGGTAAAAATCGTGAGGGCGCACTATTTTTAAATGGCCAGTTCCTCTTAAAAGAAACTGTGAATTTGAATACATCTTTTGCGACCATTCTAAGAGTTTTGTTTATTTTCATCACAATTAAAATTAATAATTATACATTGAAAATTGAAGTGGCATCGCAAATTGACAAATTGTGTTACAGGCAAACCCTCAAGTCACATGTGTGTGTGAGAAAGCCAAAGAGTGAGTGAAGGGAGGACAGGGAAAAGAGTAAAGTGCATGTTTATGTGTGTTTGGTTGATTTGTGACGTACCAGGAAAAGCAAGCGGTATGGTTCTGTGTGTGGACATACTTTGAATTGATGGTCAACTATCTAGAAGGTGAAGAAGAACATTAAATCAAGGAGCAGTAAATAAGCACGGTCTCATTCCAAACTTATTTCCACAAATAATACTTAACAAATATATTTTTAACTAATTTTTCATACAAAAAAAGATACTTTCTCACTGTGCTCTTTATCTACAAGGAAACTAACGTATTGAGGCAAAGCAAACTGTATTTCATAATGTCAGAGTGACTAACCATGGTTTTCAACTTGCAACGTTTTAACATCATCCTCATACTCTTCAGGTCCCTGTATAGCGAAGGTCCGTTCATACTTCACCCGTGGCAGTGCAGTGCTGCAATGCAGCCTACCAAAATCGTCACTGCGAATCACTTGCATTATTGCAACGCATGCAACTTATTGCAATGCAAGTTAAAATTATTTTAACTGCGATGCATGCACGATGCAGTGGGGTGCAGTCAGGTTGCAGTATGCCAAATTCCCTGCAAGTTTTACTGCGACGTACTGCAACCCATGACCTGCATGACTGGGTTGACCTGCAGTATCGATAGGAGTGCATCGGAAGTGACGGAACATTGCATAAATTTACTGCATCATCAATGCAGTGCAGTGGAATTAT